>JAHHZJ010003494.1:0-115600 GCA_021437245.1 Aegilops speltoides
AGCCACCAAAAAGTGAGTGAGAGCCACAAGCCAAATTTAGCGCCTCTTGCCTAGAGAAAAACCTCATACTATTACGCCACCAAACATGAGATGAGAGAAGTGTGCCCGCCAGTGTGATGCACTTTGTCCTAGTGTGCAAGGATGGAGAACCACAAACTAACACCACTCATGAGCTACCTTTGGTGTTTCAATCTCTTTGCAGGAATTTCAAGATGTTTTACCCGATGAGCTACCTCCGGGTCTACCTCCTCTACGAGGCATTGAGCATCGAATCGACCTCATTCGGAGCGCCACTTCAAACAAAGCTCCCTACCGTGTCAATCCAGAAAAACCAAGGAGATTCAGCAGCAAGTACAACAACTACTCGACAGCGGTCATATGCGTAGCTTAAGCCCTTGTGCCGTGCCGTTATACTTGTGCCTAAACCCGATGGAAGTTTCGCTTGTGCTCCGATTGTAGACCCATAAATGCTATCACCGTGCGGGCATCCCATTCCTCGCTTAGATGATATGCTTGATGAACTTAGTGGAACTTTTTCTCAAAATTGATCTTAAAGTGGCTATTATCAAATCCGCATTCATGAGGGTGATGAATGGAAAACTGCTTTCAAAACAAAATTTGGCTTATATGAATGGTTGGTTATGCCCATGGGTTTGTCGGAGCTCCCGTTTTGTGCGACTTATGCATCATGTGTAGACCTTATATTGGAATCTTTGTTGTGGTTTACCGATGACATTCTTGTGTTTAGCAAAACCATGAAAGAGCATCTTGATCACGTTAAGCTTGTTTTGCAAGCGCTTGAAGGAAAGTCTTTATGCAAACTTGAAGAAATGCACTTTTGGAGTTGACAAAGTGGTTTTCTTGGGTTTCGTTGTCTCCTCGGGGTGTCCATGTTGATGAAACTAAGATCAAAGCAATTAAAACTTGGCCCAACCCACAATTTGCAACAAGTCAAGTTTTGGTCTTGCAGGTTTTTATCGCGCTTTGTGAAAACTTTAGCACTATTGCAGCCCCTTATGCTTTGAGTAAGAAGAATACTCCTTTTATTTGGGGACCTTTGCAATCAAACGCTTTTGATGAGATCAAGTCTTTGCCTCATGCTCCAATTCTTGCTTTGCCCAACTTTGACAAAACTTTTGAGGTTCATTGTGATGCAAGTGGTACCGAATTGGCGGAGTTTTAATGCAAGAAAAAGCGAGTCATTGCTTATTTTAGTGAAAACTCTCCGATGCTCAACAACTATCCGTGTATGACAAAGAATTGTATGCTTTAGTCGTGTACTACATGTTTGGGAACATTATCTTAGGCCTCATGAGTTTGTCATCCATACCGATCATGAACGTAAGTACTTAAAGGTCAAACTAAATTGAACAAGCGTCATGCTAAATGGAGTGAATTTATTGAATCTTTTCCATATGTGATCAAGTACATTAAGGGCAAGGAAAATGTAGTTGCCGATGCACTTTCACGCATATACGCTTGTCACCCAACTTGAGTTGAATGTTATTGGCTTTGAGCACATAAGATTTGTATGCTAGTGATCCATCTTTGCACCTCATTATGCTAAATGTTTGGCCATACATCTTGGGAACAATATTACCTCAAGGATGGTTATCTTATGAGCTAACAAACTATGCATTCCAGAGTCTTCTCTTTGTTTGCTACTTTTGCAAGAGGCTCATGGAGGTGGACTCATGGGACATTTGGAATGACGACAAGACCTTACGCTCTCCAAGAACTACTTTTGGCCAAAGATGTTTGAGATGTCTCTCGCTTTACCACCCGATGCTCTACATGCCAAAGCTAAGTCAAAAGCTCAATCTCATGGTCTTTACATGCCTCTTCCTATTCCTTATCAACCTTGGGAAGACATTAGCATGGATTTTGTACTTGGTTTGCCTAGAACTCAAAATGGAATTCTGTTTGTTGTTGACCCGATTTTCTAAGATGGCACATTTCATTCCTTGCAACAAGGTGAGCGATGCTTCACATATGCAAATCTCTTTTGTAGGAAATTTTAGCCTTCATGGAGTGCAAGAAGACAATCGTCTCCGACCCAGCGTCAAGTTCTTGAGTTACTTTTGGAAGACTCTATCAAGCTCGGAATCAAGCTCTTGTTCTCATCCGCATACCATCCTCAAACCGGCAAAGCCAAGGTGAACCGGGCGCTCTCCACTCTACTTGCGTGTTGATCAAGAAGAACATCAAGGAGTGGGAAGCATGTCTACCATCGATCACGCCTACAACCGTGCAGACATTCGACTACCGGCAAGTCTCCCTTGAGGTCGTCTCGGCTTCAACCCATTGTCCCCATTGGACATTCTACCTCTTCTACAGAAGCGTACCAACCTCGGCATGAAGTGCCCGTGCAAGCTACATCAAGAAGATGCATGAAGATACAAGACACACAATCGAGCGCCAAGTACAGCGACTTACGACCAAGCTCAACATCAACAAGCAACCCATGATCTTCAACATAGGCGATCTCGTGTGGCTACACCTTCATAAGGCGCTTCCAGCGAACGCAAGTCCAAACTTCTACCTCGAGCGATGGACCTTCAAGGTGCTAGCACGCTACAACAACAACGCCTACAAGCTCGACGCCTGGCGACAAGTACAGCGTGGCGACACCTTCAACGTCAAAGACCTCTCGCATTTCCATGGTGATGAAGATCTTGATCCGGTGGATCCTTCGAGAGGGAGGATATGATGCGGAGCATCCTTCCATCATCCCCATGGACTCTACATCAACACATCCAACCCCAGGACCTATGACTCGAAACGCGTGCAAGAGCTCTTGAAACCGAGGTGACATCACTCCTCTCACAATTCCCTTTGATTCATGAGACATGGTTACTACCTCAAGCGAAATGCTATGCATGCTTAGTACCAAGAGTCAATCTAGAAGAAGCTACAGCTCAAGAGGGACATCAAGCGAAAGGAGCTGCAGAGTCAACAAGAGCGGTACTACCGCTCCAGCCAGCGGTACTACCTGAGCCGAGCCAGCGGCACTACCGCAAGATCCGCCCTCGTCCATGAACCCGACAAACTCAGGAATCGAGCAGGCGCCAGGCGGTACTACCGCCCTCCCAGTAGTACTACGCTGAAGCACCTCGGCGGTACTACCGCCTCCAGTACTACCGCTGAAGCACCTCAGCGGTACTACCGCCCTCCCGGCGGTACTACCGCCCTGCCTGCAGCGTTTGGGCGAGGCCCATGCTCGTTCGCCCCCAACACCTGGAGAACCTAGACTATAAATAGACCATCCCATCATCCTTTCTAGGGTTAGCACTGGATTAGCTCATGTTTGTGTGAGAGCCTTTGCTCATCCACTTGGATACTTCTCCTCGGAGATCACGACCTCTTGGAGAAGATCCCCAAGCGGTTCAAGACCCCTTCTGGGAAGAACATCAAGGCCTCCTCTTGGAGAAGAACGGTTCCTTTGTATCCTTACCTTTGTTGACTTTGGATCTCGTGAATCTCTTATGTGTATGATGATCTAGCACTTGTGTGATCTATTCCCTTGTTGGTTGAGTGATTCTCTCTCGTTTTCCCCGTGTTTTCCCTTGTGCTTCCGCGTGTTCTCTATTCCCCGTGGGATCCCCTCCAAACGTGAAAGATCGACGAATTAGGGTTCCACCCTACATCATACAAGGTCCAAAATCAACAAAGGAAAGATACAAAGGTAGCCGTTCTTCTCCCGGAGGAGGTCTTGAATCCACGAGGATCTTCCCGTATAGGGGTCTTGAATCCGATGGATCTTCTCCTAGACAGAGGTCCGATCTCCGTGGATGCGGTGGATGAGCAAAGGCTCTCACACACAATATGAGCTAATCCAATGCTAAGTCTCAAAGTGAGAGAGGGGTTCCTATATATGAGAATGAAGGATACATGGGCTCAGCCCAATGGCATGCGTAGGCGCTGGCGGACGATCGGGCGGCCCGGATGATCGGGCTGGTCGGATGATCGGGCTGGTCGGATGATCCGGGTGGGGGCGGATGGTCTGGGTGCTCTGCTGGTAGGCGCAGGGCGGATGTCGGCTGGGGGTCGGGCGTCGAGGCGGGGTCGATGATCCGGCCTGGGTCCGGATGATCCGGCTTCAGCGTGGAGGTTCTATTGCCTTGATGGAGTTAGCGGATCGTCCGGACCGAGTCCGGATCATCGGGCTGTGTCCGGATCGTCCGGGCCTCTGTCCGGATCGTCCGGCCTCCCTAGTACTGTGCTTTCTCCTCTCCGTCTTCACGTATGTCTTCCTTCCGATTCCTGGCCTCCTAGCCTCTTCATGGTCAACTCCTTGGTGCTGAGTATGCATAGAGTTTCCGTTTGAGGTAGTAACCATGTCTCATGTGAATCGAAGGAGAGTTGTGAGAGATTGATGTCACCTGGTTCAAGAGCTCTTGCGTGCTCGACTCATTCGGTCCTTGTGGTGTTGTGGGTGTTGATGTAGAGTCCATGGGGATGATGGAAGGATGCTCCGCATCATATCCCCTCCCGAAGATCCGACCTCGGATCTAGTTCTTCATCACCATGGAAAGCGAGAGGTCTTTGACGTTGAATGTATCGCTCACGTTGTACTTGTCGCGGTAGGTCGAGCTTGTAGGCGTTGTTGTTGTAGCGTGCTAACACCTTGAAGGTCCATCGGCTCGAGGTAGAAGTTTGGACTTCGTTCGTTGGGAAGCGTTCCTTGTGAAGGTGTAGCCACGAGATCGCCTATGTTGAAGATCATGGGTTGCTTGTTGATGTTGAGCTTGGTCGCTAGTCGTTGTATGGCGCTCGATGGTGTTTCTTTCTTCATGCACCTTTTGATGTAGCTTGCAGGCGCCGCGTCGGTTTGTGCGCTCTTAGAGGTAGAGGTAGGATGTCCTATGGGGACAATGGGTTGAGCGTGACGACCTCGAAGGGGACTTGGTGATCGAATGTCTTCTTGCGGTTATGGCGTGCTGGCGATGGGTGAACCGTCTCACTCCTTGATGTTCTTCAATCAACGCAGTAGAGTGAAGCGTCCAGTTAAATCACCTCCGTTTGTCATCGGTTTGAGGATGGTATGCGGATGAGAACAAGAGCTTGATGCCGAGCTTGGCAAAAGTCTTCAAAAGTAACTCAAGAACTTGACATCGCGGTGGAGATGATTGTCTTTGGTACTCCATGGAGGCGCAAGATTTCCTACAAAGTTGCAATATGAAGCATCGTCTACCTTGTTGCAAGGAATAAAATGTGCCATCTTAGAAAATCGATCTACAACCACAAACGGAATCCTTTCCATTTTGAGTTCTAGGCAACCAAGTACAAAGTCCATGCTAATGTCTTCAAGGTTGATATGGAATTGGAAGAGGCATGTAGACATGATTGGCTATCTGGCGTGCAAACGTCTCAAACATCTTGGGCCAAAAGTAGTTCTTGGAAGCGTGGCGAAGGTCTTGTCGCGTCCAAAGTGTCATGAGTCCACCTCCATGAGCCTCTTAAAAGTAGCAAGCAGAAGACTTCGATACAATTAGCTCATAAGATAACCATCCTTGAGGTAATATTGTTCCCAAGATGTATCGTCAAACATTTAGCATAATGAGGTGCAAAAGATGGATCACTAGCATACAAATCTGATATGCTCAAAACCTATAACATTCAACTCAAGTTGGGTGACAAGCGTGCATATGCGTGAAAGTGCATCGGCAACTACATTTTCCTTGCCCTAATGTACTTGATCACATATGGAAAGATTCAATAAATTCCTCCGTTTGGCATGGCCTTATTCAATTTAGTTTGACTTTTAAGTACTTAAGCGTTTCATGATCGGTATGGATGACAAACTCATGAGGTCTAAGATAATGTTCCCAAACATGGAGGACCGCACTAAAGCATACAATTCTTTGTCATAAACGGGATAGTTAAGTTGAGAGCAGAGTTTTCACTAAAGTAAGCAATGGCTCGTTTTTCTTGCATTAAGCACGTCTTATTCCTGTACCACTTGCATCACATTGGACCTCAAAAGTTTTGTCAAAATTGGGCAAAGCAAGAATCAGACAGTAGCAAAGACTTGAGCTCATCAAGCGTTTGATTGCAAGGTCCCCAAACAAAAGGAGTATTCTTCTTACTCAAAGCATGCAAAGGAGCAATAGTGCTAAAGTTTTCCAAGCGGCGATAAAAACCTGCAAGACCAAAACTTAGCACTTGTTGCAGATTGGTGGGTTGGGGCCAAGTTTTAATGCTTTAATCTTAATTTCATCAACATGAACACCTTGAAGAGACAACGAAACCCAAGAAACCACTTTGTCAACTCCAAAAGTGCATTTTTCAAATTGGCATAAAGACTTTCTTTTGAGTGTTTGCAAAACAAGCTTGACATGATCAAGATGTTCTTTCATGGTTTTGCTAAACACAAGAATATCATCAAGTAAACCACAACAAAGATTCCAATGTATGGTAAGTACATGATGCATAAGAGCACAAAGTTCGGGAGCTTCGACAAACCCATAGGCATGACCAACCACTCATATAGGCCAAATTTTGTTTTGAAAGCAGTTTCCATTCATCACCCTCATGAATCGGTTTGATAATAGCCACTTTAAGATCAATTTTTGAAAAAGTTGGCTCCACTAAGTTCATCAAGCATATCATCTAAGCGAGGAATGGGATGCCTATAGCACGGTGATTGCATTTATTGGTCTACAATGGAGCACAAGCGGAATGTTCCATCGGGCTTAGGCACAAGAATAACGGGCACGGCACAATGGCTTAAGCTTTCCGTACATGACGTTGTCGATTAGTTGTTGTACTTGCTGTTGAATCTCCTTGGTTTCCGGGATTGACGGTATGGAGCTTTGTTTGGAAGTGGCGCTCCGGGGATGAGGTCGATTCGATGCTCAATGCCTCGAAGGAGGTAGACCCGGAGGTAGCTCATCGGGAAAACATCTTGAAATTCCTGCAAAGGGATTGAAACACAAAGGTAGCTCATGAGTGGTGTTAGTTTTGGTTCTCCATCCTTGCACAGGACAAAGTGCATCACACTCGATGGGTTCTCACACTTCTCTCATCTCATGTTTGGTGGCGATAGTGAGGTTTTACTCTCTAAGAAGGCGCTCAAATTTGGCTTGTGGCTCTCCTCACTTTGGTGGCTCATTTTCTCCTCTTCTCTCTTTGGTTGGTGGCTTGTTTATGGCTATCACTTGACTAGGAGACATGGGCAGTAGGACATATTCTTTGCTTTCATCTTGAAGCTATAGTGGTTTGTACGCCCATTGTAGACACCACGATCAATTGCCATGGCAAAAGAAGGAGGTGGCAAGCGGTCATTGGGACCACATCACATTCAATGTCCTCATATGCACCTATTTTGAAGGATACTTGGAGTATGGTCAGCGCGCATATAGTGCTGGTCACTTAGCCATTGAACTTTGTATGGTTGGATGCTTCTTCTTGACCAATTGGAGCTTGGAGCATAGTTCTTCGCGCAAGTTGTGGCAACTACCTCCATCGATGATGACCTTGACGGATCTCCCATTGATGCGGCCTTTGTGTGGAAGATGTGGCATCGTTGGTCTTCTTCTTGGTGATGTTGAAGTGTCAAGACTTTGGAGACAACAAGAGCAGGGCTTGTATCTTCATCACAAAGACTTGATCATCTTCATCCTCGTTGATCGCGATTGCATGGTCACTTGCTCAATAGCGTCCATTTCATCTTCACTCATTGAGTCGTGGTGCCATCGTCGTTGAGTATCATGGTACGCTTTTGGTGCATTCATATGACTTGTGGCCTCGCGCCGCCGTAAAAACTGAAGGAGCTTGTCTTGACGGTCTCATCGGTTGGAGTAGATGATGAAGCCGCGGCTTGGAGTTGCTTGTAGTAGGAGGAGGACGACTTGAACTTGTAGAAGTTTTCTTGTAACTTGACTTGTTCGTCGTTTGGAAAAGACTTGGTTGATGTCAGTTGGAGTAGTTGTTGAAGCTTGGTTGTTGGAGGCCGTATGTCTTGGATGAGTACTTGGCGTGCTTGAAGTCATCTTGCACTTGTCGTTCCTTTGTAGCTTGATGCAGAGCTCAATGAGGTTGGAGTAGGTTGGAAATCGGGATCTTCTTGATGGGATGGTTGAGGCCATTCAAGAATCGTGCCATTGTTTGTTCATCATCCTCCGTGACATTGGCTCGAATCATGGCAATCTCCATTTCCTTGTAGTATTCTTCAACACTCTTTGTTCCTTGCTTGAGGAGTATGCTTCTTGAAGAGATCACGTTAGTAGGTGGGCACAAAGCGTGCTCTCATGAGCTCCTTCATTTGAGCCCAAGTGGTGATTGGAGGTTCACCTCTTGCTTCGGTAGCTCAAGGACTTGTTCCACCATATGAGCACAAAGTCTTGGAACTCAAGTGATGCCATGATCTTCTTTTCTTCATCATAGTTGTGCAAAGAATTTGTGACCTCCAATGCCCATGAGAGGTATTCTTGGGATCATTGGTTCCATTGAACTTGGGCATTGTGAACTTGGCTTGCCGCGATGTTCTTCATTGTTTGAGTCGTTGTTGATGATGGCGTTCTTGGCGTGGAGGTCATCATCCTCATGTTGCTCTTGAGAGGAGGAAGTCCATGATCAACTTTCTTGTTGACCTTGAGGTTGAGGATGAGCTTGAGGAGCTTGTGGAGGAGCTTGTGATGCGGGCATCCTATGGACATCACCATGTCAAGAGTCCGTTGGCAAGTGACACGTCGACATACTTCACATACACAAGGTGAATCATCTCCTTTACGTGCTCACTTGACCCCTTGAGGATGGTATACTACTTGACACTCCACTGTGTATGCATAGGTATTGTGGAACACTAAGGGCAGCGAGGAGAAGTGCGCCAAGGAACAACTACACCATCCATGAGGAAGCCTGGAAGCGGCAGCGGAAGACCAGGGCGAAGCGGTACTACGCCCGTGGCGGTACTACCGCTGACCAGTACCGCCCCCTCCTTCGCCACTACCGCTCAACCCGGCAAGTACTAGTGTTACTTGATCCGGGCCGGTACTACCGCTCAGCCAGCGGCACTACCGCTTGGCGGTACACACGCCTTGCTGGCGGTACTACCGCCTGCTTGCCGAAGTCGGGCCAGAGGCCCATGTATCCTCCTCACTTACCCCTTGGACATATGCTATATAAACTCCACCACCTCCTCCTAGCTAGGGTTAGCACTGGATTAGCTCATGTTTGTGTGAGAGCCTTTGCTCATCCACTTGGTTACTTCTCTCGGAGTTCGACCTCTTGGGAGAAGATCCCCAGCGGATTCAAGACCCCTAGGGAAGAACATCAAGCCTCCTCTTGGAAAACGGTTCCTGTATCCTTACCTTTGTTGACTTTGGATCTCGTGAATCTCTTATGTGTGTGGTGATCTAGCATTCGTGATCGATTCCTTGTTGGTTGAGTGATTCTCTCGTTTTCCCGTGTTTCCCTTTGTGCTTCGCGTGTGTGATTCCCGTAGGATCCACTCCAAACGTGAAAGATCGGCAATAGGGTTCCACCTACATATATTATCATGAGCCACGTTGATCACGTTTTGGAGCCCCGTGTTTTCTAGCTTGATTTTGTTGTTTTCGTCTAAATTCAAAATCCCACAAAAATAGCCCCAAAATTTTTGTGATTTGTTGGTTTGATGATGTTTTGATTTTGATCCATGGATTTGCTTGGTTTCAAGTGGATCTAGCATTCCCCAAGTTTCCCCTTTCCATCCACAAAATCCATCAATTTTGACCGAAATCACCCATTTCCTAAAATCGCGAAACCATTCGAGCAATCGAGAAAATCGACACAGCGGTACTACCGCCCTACAGGCGGTACTACCGCTGTGACCTCGACGAGTACTACCGCCCGAAAACGGTACTACCGCCAGGCCTCCACCGAAATAGTCGAAAAAACCCGACACGAGCGGTACTACCGCCCTTCCGGTACTACCGCCCTGGACATTCAGCTTTCGAGTTTCACCATTTCCACCATAACTTCACATCCGGTCCGATTTTCGTTCTTTAGCTCGTTGAGAAGCTATTGACATTCTCCTTCCTCCTAGATAGGTTACAACATCATTTGACACCATCACATTTGATGAATTTTGGCATCTTTGCAGGGCTTCCACCACAATCCGCATAACCACCACCGACTTCATAACCTAACCCATTTTGTTCCTTATAGCATTAGTGGTTGTTTGAGTTCGATTTGAGTCTCTAAGGTGTTTAGGCTACTTAGGACGGTTGCTTCTTCATCAACCACCACCACCACCACTTCCACATAACCTCCCACCATACACTTCAACAACCCAACAACAATAGTTGTTTGAGCTTATTTGAGTTGTGGCTTGTGTCTCCTAAGGTGTTTGTTACTTAGGGACCGTGTCTTAACTCTTACACTTATAGCCCATCATCCCGCATTGCCAAGTGCATACCACCACCTTTCGCTACCACCATTTTGACATTTGTCATTTGAGATTTTGAGTTTGCGGTTTTCCGTTTCCTAAGGTGTTTGACTACTTAGGGACGAGTCTCCATCATCTTGGTATCTACACAAGAACACCGCCACTCATCATCGCAGACGGTAACATCGACGACACCATTGTATATTCCTTGCAATTGCATTGTTAACCCCTAGCCCATTTTGCGTTACTTGCCTATCGAGACTAGCCATTTGAGTATTGCAGGCAGCGTTACTTGTGCACATTAGTGGTCCATACCTCCCATTGCATACATACCATATCATATTGGTATCATATCATCCATTGTGCCTCAAGTTTGTTCTCGCATATACACAATTGCTATCTTGGTTTGTGCATTGCAAAAAGTGACCATAGAGAAAAAAGAAAAAGCTTTTAAGCAAAAAGAAAGACTCGTGAGCAAGTGCCATAGCATCATCCCATTGCACATAAGATTGTCAAATCAACATCATATGATATCATGCTTGAGAGACACACAGGAACCATACATACATAGCATACTTGGGATAGAAAGAATATCCATTTTGCATCTTATAGGTTGTGCACAAGTGTAAGTATCCGCCTATTGAGCAATCGTGCTAGGCGTCTCTCTTGAGTTGTGCACACAAGCGTTTTGGTGGATTCCACATTTTGAGCTCATTCCTTGGTTGCGACCCCATTTATCTATCCGTGTGTGTGTTTCAGTGTGCCATTCTTTGCTATTGGTCCATTTGTCTCACTTGAATTTGTGAATCTTTTTCAACATTATTGACTCTTGCTAACATTTTGCATTAAATTTTTGTGCCACTATCCTCACCGAGCTCCACTATAAGCCTTACTTGTGTAGGTGTGAGAATCGACAAGGATCGGTACCAATAGTGCTATTTCATTGTCCACATTTGAGTGAACTTGATTCATCTTCAACTTTGGTCAAGGTACATTGGTATCGTTCTTCTCATTCTACCACTCATATTTGCTCGAGTCTTGTGATGGATAGGCAAGGCATTCCCTCTCCGTCTCACGACAACAACGGCAGCGTGAACAACTACATCTCCAAGCGTCTATCTTGATCTAGCGACAAATGCAAGGCGCACATCAAGATTGCGTGAGCGCGCCGAGAACATCTCCATCGAAATTCGTCACTCAAAGCAAGGAAAGGGACTACATCGACAACAAGCTTGCCGCACATAAAGAAGAGCAAGATGCGAGGATGGAAGATTCGGGCCTTGATCAAGTCTTCTTCCACTTCATCATCCTCAAACGACGACGGTCAAGCCACAAGTCTTCGGAGGCGAAAAAGATGCAAGTGCAAATCGTCCTCGTCCACATCTACATGGCGATCACCATCACGTTCATGATCATCACCGCCATGAAGGGCAAGACACCTCCAGTATCATGTGCACGACGGCGATGAGCGACATCTACTACGAGCTCAAGCGACAACGACATCATCATCATGAAGATGCTCCTGGCGCAAATGCACAAGTCCCAACACGCCAAGTCCAAGCTTCAAGAGCACAAAGAAGACCGCGAGGCAACCACCACCAGGCGGCGCTACGGCTACATCAACCAATTGCATCTTCGCCAAGTGTTCTCAAGGCATCTTCGCCTTTGGACGTCGGCATCTTCGCCTACTTCCCAGTACGCCTACATCGACTTCATTAAGTCCAAGACTACCTCGAGAGAGGTGACACTTCCATCTTGGAAGCCCCCAAGGAAGATGGCCGAGCATGGGAAACTCCCTTGGTCATGGAGCGAGCTATGAGGTGCCACATCATATGGACCTCCAACAACAAGGCGGCAGCGAGAAGGTCGAGCAAGGGCCATCCTTCGACCCTGACAAGCAGTTGAGCATGGAGACATTACACCTACACTCCGACACCCATATGTCGAGATGCCCAAAGTGCCATGTGAGGAGAGCCACCACCCCATGAGAGATGAGTGACTCCACCATATGTGACATTGAGAGCATTTCCTTTGAGAGGATGAGTGTGGCCACCACTAGCCCCACATGAGAGCATGCCACACATCCTATGTGAGGTTGGGCCACTTGAGTGACTCCACCAGCCATATGGTGAGAGCATCCTTGAGGGAGTGAGTGAGCCACAACACTTAGTGGTGAGGTAGTTGACACGGCATGTGAGGCCACTATGATTTCTAGCCTTAACCTCTACTCCTAGTGTGTTTTCTTCTTTGGTGCTAGGTCTCCTACATGACGACGCCTACCATTGATGAGTCCATACCTCCTATGGAGCGGCGATGGCCATGATGGACGATGATGCACCACCCATGGTTCCATCAAGATGAAGATGACAACAGGGCGATCTTCAACACTCACCTACAACACATGGCGACGCTCCAAAGGTAACATAGGTGATGGTGCTTCTCTTGTCCCACTAGTGGACTATCTTGACATCGATTGCTCCCATGATGTTGACAAACCTATTGCCATGCTTCATGCTAGTGAGACTTCTTCATGCCTTGACTTACCTATTTATGATGAATATGATGATGAGCATGTTGAGTTGCCTAGTTGTGATGCTATGCTTCATAGGATATCATCTGAAAATTCTTTTGGTCATCATGTTTGACAATCCATTGAACTTGTCATATGCTATGAGTGAGATCTCCCATATTGCATCTTTACAATCTCAACATAGTAACTATGCATGCCCCATTAAAATCAATCCCATTTGCACTTATGGCATAGATGGCGAGATGATGGTCATTGGCTTTTGTTTTCATGTGATGATATTGCCATGCTTCCTTTACATGATTTGCGAATTCATCAACTATTCCATGCCATGATCACATTGTTCGAATATGCATTGTTTTGGATGTTGTCAATACTCTCCACATGATGTCTACTCTTGCTCATGAGACCCCCATAGTTTCCTCATACATATTAGGAGATCTTGATGCATTCCATACTTGCTTGCACCATATGCATTCCATGAATAACAATGTTCTAGATATTGCTCATGATGCATTACACAATTTGAGTCTCCATTATGCTATACATAATAACAAACCTCTCATGATGGATGACATGTTTCTATATCACGCATCTCATTTATTTGAGCATTGGCTATTTAGTGCTAACCGACACATGCGCGTCATCATGATGGATGATGTGTACATATACCATGCTTTTTCCTTTGTCTTTGTTTTGTGTAGGTACTCATGTATACTCGTCAACCTCTCAATCCCAGAGTTGATGGCTTGAGCTCTTGAGAACAACGATGCTTTGGGATCCTGGACTATGCTTACCACGTTCCTTGGCATAGCGCCTCAGCGCATCTCTTCTACTTGGTTCTCCTGCGGCTATGGGTTATTTACCACTTGTCACCTTATGCCCATACTATTGTGTTCACTTTGCATGTTATGCCTCTTTCTATGCCTTTGCCATGCAATTGTGACCCTTGCTTGCATTTACCCATGATTCACAATTATGCTACTCCTATGTGTATTTGCATGCTTGGTGGAGATCCTTGTTGCTCTTGCCATGTTTATCATGTGCCCCATACTATTGATGCTTGTTGTGTTGGGAGAGTCATTATGCCTTATACTATTTACATATGGCTTCTCACGAGATATTCATGCTATTTTCTCATCTTGCTTTCATGCTTGTGCCATGTCTTGTGAATTATTCATGCACTATTTGCACCAATGACATGCTTGCCATGATTCCTTCTAGTACGTTGCATCTTTGCACTACTAGCTTGCTTGACTTGATAGCTATGATTGCTTGCTATGTTGCATCACCCATGTTCCACTATTACTTGCTTTCTTGGGTTGATGACATAGATGTTGATGCCTCTCACTTGATTTGTCATGATCATTGTCTCTTGTCTCCATTAGTTGCATCTCTCATATCACCTTGTATTGAGTGCCAACTTACTATGCTTATTGATCTTGGAGATTTCATGCACTATTATGGTGGTAAAACGAAATCATCCTTGTAACCCATTCTTGTCCCTTGCGATGCCATCATCTCCATGCTTGTTCTTGCTCCAATGTTGATGAGGACATCCATACCATTGTTACACCCACGCCCCATCTGTTACATATACGGGACCAATTACTAGAGCTCACAAGACCAATTAAATTACCGGTACTTTCGCTTCTTGGTAATGATTCTAATGTTCATGAGAATATGATGTGCCTAAATTGATACATCTGTTTTTCTTACAAATGAAGGGCCTAGCTTGGAGAAGGATGAACATTGGAGCAAGACACGCATGGAGTTGATGGCATGCAAGGGGATCAAGAACGGATTACAAGTGATGATTTCGGACTTTGAAGCCACCATAAGGAGTGTATGAAGCCTTGGACGAAATATAGTTGCCACTTCATAATATTCGTCCATAGGCTATTCTAGGTGCCTACCTATTATTGGGCCAGGCCCATGTAATTTCGAAATACTTAAGTATAGGCTATTTTAGAGTCCATGATGGGGAAACAAGAGATGCGTTGGTTTCGGACCCCACCTTCAAGGGCCACGAAATTCTCCTTTTCCCCATATATACAGCCCTTAGGCGCGCTTAGACTTTGGGTTTGTTTAGATTAAAGTTCATAGCTGCAATCCAGCATTGCTTGTGTTCAACGATTGAAAAGGCGCAGTAACCCCACCTTGATCAATAAAGCTTTCATCTTATATTCGCAATATCCAGATTGCAATCTCAGCTTGCTTGTTCTTCGCTTGCTCGCAGGAAACAGCCCTCGTGGTCAGGTTGGTCGTGTTCGCAGGTCAATAACCTCTGGAGTTGGTTTAGCGACACTAGCCGACGCCTCGATCCTTCGTAGTCGGATCACAAAGTCAACTTCCACCAAAGCAATCCACCATCTCATCGAAAGACGGGACACCTTGCCTCTATCAAATGTTCATCCTTCTCCAAGCTAGGCCCTTCATTTGTAAGCAAAACAAATGTATCCAATTTAGGCAGCATCATATTCTCATGAAGAGTAGAATCATTACCAAGAAACGAAAGTACCGTAATTTAGTTGGCGCTTGTAGCTCTAGTAATTGGTCCAAGATGTATAGCAGCAGGGGCTGTGGGTGTAACAATTGTATTGATGTCCTCATCATCCTCCCTTCTTGAAATGAAGTCGCCTCAACGGAAGTTCATCTTCCTCACCCAAATATGGCTTCAAATCTGCAATGTTAAAAGTGGGACTAACCCCAAAATCTGTAGGCAGCTCAAGTTTATATGCATTATCATTTACTTTCTCCAACACCTTAAAGGGACCAGCAGACGTGGCATTAGCTTTGATTTGCACAAATCAGAAATCTATCCTTCACGCAAATGTAACCAAACAAGATCTCCAGTGCAAACACAACATGTTTTCTACCCTTATCTCCAGCAAGTTTATATTTAGCATTCATACGCTCAATGTTTTCCTTAGTTAACTCATGCATTTGTAAAATCAATTCAGCACGTTCTTTAGCATCAAAATTAACCTTCTCCGAAGATGGAAGAGGCAACAAATCAATAGGTGCACGAGGTAGGAAACCATATACAACTTCAAAAGGGCACATCTTAGTAGTAGAATGCAATGAACGATTATAAGCAAATTCAATATGAGGCAAGCATTCCTCCCACATTTTCTTATTATTCTTTAGAACAGCCCTAAGCATAGTAGACAATGTTCTATTGACTACTTCAGTTTGTCCATCAGTTTGGGGTGACAAGTAGTACTAAAAAGCAGTTTAGTCCCCAACTTAGCCCATAAACATCTCCAAAAGTGGCTAAGAAATTTAGTATCACGATCTGAAACAATAGTATTTGGCAACCATGCAAGTGAATAATTTACGAAGAACAAAAAGCAACATTGAAGATCATCGCTTTTATGACATGGTATAAAGTGTGCCATTTTAGAATCTATCCACGACAACAAATATGTATCCTCCTTCTTTGTTCTAGGTAAACCTAAAACAAAGTCCATAGATATATCCTCCCAAGGAACACTAGGTCGAAAGGCATATATAAACCATGAGGATTGAGTCTGACTTAGCTTTTTGACATGTGAGTGCAGAGCAATAAACGCTCAACATCCGCTCATCTTTGGCCAAAAGAAATGTAGCAGACGTCTCGCTCTTCATGCCAAAGTGTCCCATTAGTCCTCCTCCATGCCCTCTGCAACAACAAAAGCTAAGCGAGCTAGCTGGAATGCATAGCTTGTTAGGAACACAAATCCATCATTAACGACAAACTTGTTCCATGTTCTTCCTTCTTACAATTCTGCAATACATCTTTAAAATCAGCATCATCACATATTGATCTTTGATGGTCTCCAAACCAAATATTTTGAAGTCAAGTTGTGAAAGCATAGTATGGCATCAGACAATGCATAACAATAACATTTTCTTTACCCTTCTTGTGTTTAATGACATAAGGGAAAGTCTCAATGAATTCAACCCATTTGGCATGTCTACGATTCAGTTTAGCTTGACTTTTAATATGTTTCAAAGATTCATGATCAGAATTTATAACAAATTCTTTGGGCCATAAATAATGTTGCCATGTTTCTAAAGTCCGAACAAGAGCATATAATTCTTTATCATAAGTAGAGTAATTAAGACTAGGCCCACTCAATTTTTCAGAAAAGTATGCAACAGGTTTGCCATCTTGTAATAACACACCTCCTAATCCAATTCCACTAGCATCACATTCAAGCTCAAAAGTCTTATTAAAATCAGGAAGTTGGAGTAAAGGAGCATGTGTCAACTTATCTTTCAATACCGTGAAGGCTTCTTCCATGCGGTACCCCAAACAAAAGGCACATCCTTCTTTGTAAGCTCATTGAGAGGTGCAGCAATGGTGCTGAAATCTCTCACAAACCTATAGAAACCAGCGAGGCCAAGGAAACTCCTCACTTGTGTGACCGCTTTAGGCTGGCCAACTCTCAATAGCTTCAATCTTGGCTTTATCAACTTCAATTCCTGTGGAGTAACAACATAGCCAAGAAAAGATACTCGTCGGTGCAAAAGGTGCACTTCCCAAGGTTACCAAACAAACGTGCATCACGTAGAGCATTAAAACAGCAACGAAATGTTCCAAATGTTCTTCCAAAGATTTGCTATAAATCAGTATATCATCAAAATAGACTACCACAAATCGTCCAATGAAAACACGTAAAACTTCGTTCATTAATCTCATGAAAGTACTAGGTGCATTAGTTAACCCAAAAGGCATGACTAACCACTCATGTAATCCAAACTTAGTTTTAAATGCTGTTTTCCATTCATCTCCCAATTTTATACTGAATTTGATGGTATCCACTATAAATCAACTTTGGAGAATATTGTAGAGCCACTCAATTCATCAAGCATATCATCTAGCCTAGGAATAGGGTGACGATAACGTAATAGTAATATTATTAATGCCTCTACAATCAACACACATACGTGATGTACCATCCTATTTCGCACTAGAATAATAGGAACAGCACAAGGACTAAGGGATTGCAGATATAACCTTTGTCGAGCAGCTCCTGACTTGACGATAATCTCCTTCGCCTCCTCCGGATTGGTACGGTATGGTGCATGGTTGGGTAATGATGCACCGGAATTAAGTCAATTTGATGCTCAATCCCTCGAATAGGTGGTAATCCCGTGGCATGTCTTGTGGAAAGACGTCGCGAACTCGCAAAATGTTAGTGACAGCAGGGGGCAAAGAGGAAACACGCCTCGAATGAAAATAATGCCTCTTTGCACACAAAAGCATAGCAAACAGATTTGCTAAAATCTAGCTCATCAATATCAGATTTGGTGGCAAGTAAACATGCACTTTTCAATTTAATTTCAGAAGCAACAGTAGATGGTTTATTATTAGGCTTCATGTGTTGCTCAAATTCTTTTGCCACAATCTGATTTTCACTCTTATTTTCTCCTGTTTTGCTTTATTAGCTCTATTAATATCATCTTTCAAATGGAATCAGGAGTCATAGGAAGCAAAGTAATATTTTATCCCTATGAACAAGAGTATCGATTGTTTCTACCATGGTGTACGATTTTTATCAAATTGCCATGGTCTACCAGTAATAAGGAATATGTTGCATAGGTACCACATCACAATCAACATAATCAGATATGTAGAGATACTAAAATGCACACAACAAGACGTGTTACCTTAACCTTGCCGTTGTTGAACCATTGGATGTAGTAAGGATGTGGATGTGGTCTTGTGGTGAGAGATATTCCACCATCTCCATGCTAGCCAAGTTGTTGCAGCTCCCTCCATCTATGATGACGCAATAGAACGCTCCTTCACAACTCCCTTTGTATGGAACAAATTATGCCTCTGATTTTGCTCACTTGTGTAACCTGCACACTCAAAACACGTTGAGCAACTAAACATTCATACATGTCAAGATCTTCAAGAGCCATGTATTGTGTCTCATGATCGAATCATCTCCACCATGTTCCTCATGTGTAATAAGAGCTAAAGTCTCCTCATCATAGTCACTAGCGGACTCATACCCACCATCCTCAGAGCAATCATCACATGCTGAGATTTGCATTCTCAAAAATGTCCTCTTCCCTTACAACGAACAAATAATATCACTTGTGTGCCCTATTGACGCCATGGAAGAAGAAGAGCTTGTGCAGGCCCGCAGGTGTCTTGGCAGATAGGTGGTTGTGCCTGCCTTGTATCACGGTTGGAGGTGGCACCAAGGAGGTGATGGTCAAAGGAAGTAGAGGATGCACGTGGTGTCCATGATGAAGGTCGAACGCGAAAAGTTAGGCCGCTAATGCGCCGATCCTCAAGACTTCACGCTCAGCTTTACAAGCAAGATGGAATAAACGAGTGATATTATTATAATCCTTATAGTCTAGAATGGTCTGAATCTTCTATTTAATCCACCGAAAACGCAAGCATAGCTTCATTCTCCTCAACAATACCACATCTAATCAAGCCAGTTTGTAATTCCGATAATATTCTTCACGAGTTTTTCCTTGTCTTAAGCGCTGCAATTTTTGAAGTAATTCACCTTGATAATATGGTGGAACCCAACGAGACGATAGCAGTTTTCAAAGCAGCCCAAGTAGCTGAACAGGATATAATCTACAATGTTCAGACCACCAAACACATGCAAAGCTAGTGAAAGCACAAACAGCAAGAGAACACGCTCTCCTCGTGATATTGTAAACATGTAAATCGTTGTTCGTTTCTAACTCCCAAGTAAGATATATATCGGAACATATCTACCCTCAAATGGTGGAATATTCAATTTCAGTTTAGGAGATGGTCATGATCTCGCACTGAGGGGAGCCCTAATATTGCCATTATTTGTATGTGGACGACCGTGGTTGTGGTGTGGTGGTTGCACGAGTTCGATGTTGATCAACCTCATCCTCATAATCCCACATACTCATCATCCTCCTCGTACCACCAGCAGCAGTAGCAGGAGCCAAAGAAGCACCAACAAGCAGAGCGCGCACCAGAATTTTGTCCGGCTCAATAGGAACACGCTGAGCTCGCCCATACGATTCGAAGGGGCGAGTTGTTGTCGTGGAGGTGCGATAGGTGCAGCCGGTGGTTGTGGAAACGCAGAGCAATTCATCAAACTTGCTATCAAGCTTTGTTTCAAACGCCTTCTCAATGCCATCTATCTTCTCCATGGCCTCGCAAATCTGTTTAGCACGCCTTGCACCTGTCCAATCATCATTTGCTGAAACTTATCATGTAGCTGTTTGTTCATCGTTCTCCCAATCATCTCGGCGTGTCCTGCCATGGTTAGCAGCAATAAAACACACAAGAATATGATCCTCAGACTACTAGGAAGTGGTGGTGGTGGTGTGGTGGCATCACAAATCCGTCAAGCAAATCTCAAATTGTTCAGTTCTTACCCGCGGGTGATCGGCAACCGTTGTAGTCAAAACTCTCAAAGCTTGGCTATAGCGATTACCGGGGAGAATCAAGCATGGGTAGATGTATGTGGAGCTGGGAAGGCTTAATATGGTAGCAAAAAAGATCAGCAATAATCAATTGAAATGCAAAGTTGAATAAGCCTCAACGGATCTTGTTGGTCTAGGCTGAACCGTGCTAGAGCCTTAGAACACTAACAAAATCACGGGTGCCGTAAACAAGGGAAAAACACCTCTGAATTTTTTTCTCCTCTTTTTTTTACTGCTTTTTTTTGCTGCTCTTTTTTTTGCGAAAAATCACTATAATGGAGTGTCTCAAAACTCTTCCCAAAATGACGGGATGGGCCGAAATTTTTTCCCAAATTTTTTTTATTTGCCGGACCCAAAATGGAAACGGGTCAAAAAAACTTTCTTAAGGGACTGTCTCATCGGCAAAACACCTAAAAATAGGATAGCCGAAATTTTTTTTGTCCCGTGCGTTTTGGAAAATTTTGGGCCCTAAGCGGAGGTGGTTTCAAATTTTGGAAAACCAACCTCTTCTCAACAAAAGTGCTGGAATCAAAAACCTACTCGGACAAAAACACGAATGGAAAACTAGATGGATCCGAAAACAAACCTAATATCAAGGAACTTCGGTTGGTGGTGGAATATGGTGGTGGTATATAGCGTGGTGGTATATGGCAGCGGTGGTGGTATATGGGCGGTGGTGGTATATCGAAAGTTAAAGTGGTGGCGGATAGCGGTGGTGGAATGGCGGGCGATGATGATGGGCGGCGTGACAACTTATGACCAGAACTCGAAACTCTAAAAGACTAGACCTAAGACCACAACTGACACGGCGATGCAACCCAAAATTCAACAAGCAAAATCAAAAAAGATTATGCAAAGGCTCAGATTGGTTGGATATGATGACCTAACCTAATTTTTTTTGGCTTTTAGTGGATGTAGGTATGAAGAACAGACTCGATCTAAACTAAAAACGTAAAATCTCACGGCAACCGGAAATCTGATACCACTTGATAGAGGCAAAGGTGTCCCGTCTTTCGATGAGATGGTGGATTTGCTTTGGTGGAAGTCGACTTTGGATCCGACTCGACGTGCGAGGGCGTGCATTATGTTCGCTAAACCAACTCCAGAGGTTATTGCCCGGGCCGATCAACGACCACGAGGTCTATTTCCGCGACAAGCGAAGAACAAGCAAGAAACTGAGATTGCAATCGGATATTGCGAAAGGCTCGCGTCTCTAGCACGGTTCAGCCTAGGACCAAAGACAAGACCGTCGTTGAGCGCTTATTCAACTTTGCATCTCTGAATTGATTATTGCTGACATTTTTGCTACCATATCATAAGCCTTCCCAGCTCCACATACATCTACGCCGTGCGCTTGATTCTCCCCGTAATCGCTATATCCAAGCTTTGAGAGTTTTGACTACAACGGTTGCCGATCACCACCGCCGCCGGGTAAGAACTGGTAAGAATTTGAGATTTGCTTGACGGGTTTGTGATACACCACCACCACTTCTTAGTAGTTTGTCGGATCATATTCTTGTGTGTTTCTATTTGCTGCTAACCATGGTAGGATCACAAGTCGATGAGACTGATTGGGAGAACTCGACGAACAAACAGCTACATGATAAGTTTCAGCAAATGATGATTGGACAGGTGCAAGATGTGCTAAACAGATTTGACGAGGCCATGGAGAAGATAGATGGCATTAAGAAGACGCTTGAAACAAAGCTTGATAGCAAGTTTGATGAATTGCTCGCGTTTTCCACAACCACCGCCGGCTGCACCTATCGCACCTCTGAACGACAACAACCACGCCCTTCCGAATCGGTATGGACGAGCTCAGCGTGTTCCTATTGAGCCAGGACAAAATTTGGTGCCTGCCATCGCTGTTGGTGCTTCTTTGGCTCCTGCTACTTCGCTGCTGGTACCGAGGAGGATGATTATGTGGAAGATTACGAGGATGAGGTTGATCAACATCGAACTACGTGCAACCACCAGCACCACAACCACCGTGTCGCCCACATGCAAATAATGGCAATGTTAGGGCTCCCCTCAGTACGAGATCATGACCATCTCCCTAAACTGAAATTGAATATTCCACCATTTGAGGGTAGATATGTTCCGATATATATCTTACTTGGGAGTTAGAAACTGAACAACGATTTACATGTTTACAATATCCCGAGGAGAGACGTGTTCTCGCTGCTGTTTGTGCTTTCACTAGCTTTGCATGTGTTTGGTGGTCTGAACATTGTAGATTCTATCCTGTTCCAGCTACTTGGGCTGCTTTGAAAACTGCTATGCGTACTCATTGGGTTCCACCATATTATCAACGTGAATTACTTCAAAAATTGCAGCGCTTAAGACAAGGTAAAAATTCTGTAGAAGAATATTATCAGGAATTACAAACTGGCTTGATTAGATGTGGTATTGTTGAGGAGAATGAAGCTATGCTTGCACGTTTTCGGGTGGATTAAATAGAGATATTCAGACCATTCTAGACTATAAGGATTATAATAATATCACTCGCTTATTCCATCTTGCTTGTAAAGCTGAATGTGAAGTGCAGGATCGACAGCATTGGCGCGCACTAACTTTTCTGCAGGTCGACCTTCATCATGGACACCACGTGCATCATCTACTTCCTTTGCACCATCACCTCCTTGGTGCCACCTCCAACCGTGATACAAGAAAGCAGGCACAACCACCACTATCTCGCCAAGAGCACACCTGCGGGCCTGCACAGAGCTCTTCTTCTTCCATGGCGTCAACAGGCACACAAGTGATATTATTTGTCGTCGTTGTAAGGGAAGAGGACATTTTGCGAGAGAATGCAAATCTCAGCGTGTGATGATTGCTACCGAGGATGGTGGGTATGAGTCCGCTAGTGACTATGATGAGGAGACTTTGGCTCTTATTACACATGAGGAACACGGTGGAGATGATTCGATCATGAGACACAATACATGGCTGCTCAAGATGCCGACAGTATGAATGTTTAGTTGCTCAACGTGTTTTGAGTGTGCAGGTTACACAAGCTGAGCAAAATCAGAGGCATAATTTGTTCCATACAAAGGAGTTGTGAAGGAACGTTCTATTCAGCGCCATCATAGATGGAGGAGCTGCAACAACTTGGCTAGCATGGAGATGGTGGAGAAGCTATCTCTCACCACAAGACCACATCCACATCCTTACTACATCCAATGGTTCAACAACAGCGGCAAGGTTAAGGTAACACGTACATGTTCGTGTGCATTTTAGTATCTCTACATATGCTGATTATGTTGATTGTGATGTGGTACCTATGCAAGCATGTTCCTTGTTACTTGGTAGACCATGGCAATTTGATAAAAATTCTGTACACCATGGTAGAAACAATCAGTATACTCTTGTTCATAAGGATAAAAATATTACTTTGCTTCCTATGACTCCTGAGTCCATTTTGAAAGATGATATTAATAGAGCTAATAAAGCAAAACTAGAGAAAAATAAGAGTGAAAATCAGATTGTGGCAAAAGAATTTGAGCAACACATGAAGCCTAATAATAAACCATCTACTGTTGCTTCTGAAATTAAATTGAAAAGTGCATGTTTACTTGCCACCAAATCTGATATTGATGAGCTAGATTTTAGCAAATCTATTTGCTATGCTTTTGTGTGCAAAGAGGCATTATTTTCAATCGAGGACGTGTTTTCCTCTTTGCCCCCTGCTGTCACTAACATTTTGCAGAGTTCGTTGACGTCTTTCCACAAGACGTGCCACCGGATTACCACCTATTCGAGGGATTGAGCATCAAATTGACTTAATTCCTGGTGCATCATTACCCAACCGTGCACCATACCGTACCAATCCAGAGGAGACGAAGGAGATTATGCGTCAAGTACAGGAGCTGCTCGACAAAGGTTATATACGCGAATCCCTTAGTCCTTGTGTTGTTCCTATTATTCTAGTGCCGAAAAAGGATGGTACGTCACGTATGTGTGTTGATTGTAGAGGCATCAATAATATTACTATTCGTTATCGTCACCCTATTCCTAGGCTAGATGATATGCTTGATGAATTGAGTGGCTCTACAATATTCTCCAAAGTTGATTTATGAGTGGATACCATCAAATTCGTATGAAATTGGGAGATGAATGGAAAACAGCATTTAAAACTAAGTTTGGATTATATGAGTGGTTAGTCATGCCTTTTGGGTTAACTAATGCACCTAGTACTTTCATGAGATTAATGAACGAAGTTTTACGTGCTTTCATTGGACGATTTGTGGTAGTCTATTTTGATGATATACTGATTTATACCAAATCTTTGGAAGAACATTTGGAACATTTACGTGCTGTTTTTAATGCTCTACGTGATGCACGTTTGTTTGGTAACCTTGGGAAGTGCACCTTTTGCACCGACCGAGTATCTTTTCTTGGCTATGTTGTTACTCCACAGGGAATTGAAGTTGATAAAGACAAGATTGACGCTATTGAGAGTTGGCCGCAGCCCAAAACGGTCACACAAGTGAGGAGTTTCCTTGGCCTCGCTGGTTTCTATAGGCGTTTTGTGAGAGATTTCAGCACCATTGCTGCACCTCTCAACGAGCTTACAAAGAAGGATGTGCCTTTTGTTTGGGGTACCGCACAGGAAGAAGCCTTCACGGTGTTGAAAGATAAGTTGACACATGCTCCTTTACTCCAACTTCCTAATTTTAATAAGACTTTTGAGCTTGAATGTGATGCTAGTGGAATTGGATTAGGAGGTGTGTTATTACAAGATGGCAAACCTGTTGCATACTTTTACGAAAAATTGAGTGGGCCTAGTCTGAATTATTCTACTTATGATAAAGAATTATATGCTCTTGTTCGGACTTTAGAAACATGGCAACATTATTTATGGCCCAAAGAATTTGTTATACATTACGATCATGAATCTTTGAAACATATTAAAAGTCAAGCTAAACTGAATCGTAGACATGCTAAATGGGTTGAATTCATTGAGACTTTCCCTTATGTCATTAAACACAAGAAGGGTAAAGAAAATGTTATTGCCGATGCATTGTCTCGTCGCTATACTATGCTTTCACAACTTGACTTCAAAATATTTGGTTTGGAGACCATCAAAGATCAATATGTGCATGATGCTGATTTTAAAGATGTATTGCAGAATTGTAAAGAAGGAAGAACATGGAACAAGTTTGTCGTTAATGATGGATTTGTGTTCCGTGCTAACAAGCTATGCATTCCAGCTAGCTCCGTTCGTCTTTTGTTGTTGCAGGAGGCGCATGGAGGAGGACTAATGGGACACTTTGGCGTGAAGAAGACGGAGGACGACTTGCTACGCATTTCTTTTGGCCAAAGATGAGACGGATGTTGAGCGTTTTATTGCTCGCTGCACTACATGTCAAAAAGCTAAGTCACGACTCAATCCTCATGGTTTATATATGCCTTTGCCTGTACCTAGTGTTCCTTGGGAGGATATATCTATGGACTTTGTTTTAGGTTTACCTAGAACAAAGAAGGGAGGATAGCATATTTGTTGTCGTGGATAGATTCTCGAAAATGGCACACTTTATACCATGTCATAAAAGCGATGATGTTGTCAATGTTGCTGATTTGTTCTTTCGTGAAATTATTCGCTTGCATGGTGTGCCAAATACTATTGTTTCAGATCGTGATACTAAATTTCTTAGCCACTTTTGGAGATGTTTATGGGCTAAGTTGGGGACTAAACTGCTTTTAGTACTACTTGTCACCCCCAAACCGATGGACAAACTGAAGTAGTTAATAGAACATTGTCTACTATGCTTAGGGCTGTTCTAAAGAAAAATAAGAAAATGTGGGAGGAATGCTTGCCTCATATTGAATTTGCTTATAATCGCTCATTGCATTCTACTACTAAGATGTGCCCTTTTGAAGTTGTGTATCGTTTCCTACCTCGTGCACCTATTGATTTGTTGCCTCTTCCATCTTCGGAGAAGGTTAATTTTGATGCTAAAGAACGTGCTGAATTGATTTTAAAATGCATGAGTTAACTAAGGAAAACATTGAGCGATGAATGCTAAATATAAACTTGCTGGAGATAAGGGTAGAAAACATGTTGTGTTTGCACCGGAGATCTTGTTTGGTTACATTTGCGTAAGGATAGATTTCTGATTTATGCAAATCAAAGCTAATGCCACGTGCTGCTGGTCCCTTTAAGGTGTTGGAGAAAATAAATGATAATGCATATAAAGTTGAGCTGCCTGCAGATTTTGGGGTTAGTCCCACTTTTA
The DNA here is from genome assembly GCA_021437245.1 of Aegilops speltoides. Taxonomy (NCBI): domain Eukaryota; kingdom Viridiplantae; phylum Streptophyta; class Magnoliopsida; order Poales; family Poaceae; genus Aegilops; species Aegilops speltoides. The sequence continues at coordinate 26,567 of JAHHZJ010003494.1, forward strand.
ACATTGCAAATTTGAAGCCATATTTGGGTGAGGAAGATGAACTTCCGTCGAGGACGACTTCATTTCAAGAAGGGAGGATGATGAGGACATCAATACCATTGTTACACCCACAGCCCCTGCTGCTATACATCTTGGACCAATTACTAGAGCTCACAAGACGCCAATTAAATTACCGTGTACTTTCGTTTCTTGGTAATGATTCTAATGTTCATGAGAATATGATGCTGCTTAAATTGGATACATTTGTTTTGCTTACAAATGAAGGGCCTAGCTTGGAGAAGGATGAACATTGGAGCAAGAACACGCATGGAGATGATGGCATGCGCAAGGGGATCAAGAACGGAGTTACAAGTGATGATTTCAGGACTTTGAAGCCACCATAAAGAGTGCATGAAGCCTTGGACGAAATATACAAGATGCCACTTCATAATATTCGTCCATAGGCTATTCTAGGTGCTGCGTCACCTTATTATTGGGCTAGGCCCATGTAATTTCGAAATACTTAAGTATAGGCTATTTTTAGAGTCCGTATGTGTGGGGAAACAAGAGATAGGGTTAGTTTCGGACCCCACCCTCAAGGGCCACGAAATTCCCTCCTTTTCCCCCATATATACAGCCCTTAGGGCGTCGTTTAGACTTTGGGTTTTGTTTAGATCAAAAGTTCGCCATAGCTGCAACTTCGCTGCATTTCGTTTGTGTTCAACGACTGGACAAAGCGTCCAGTAACCCCACCTTGATCAATAAAGCTTTCATCTTACATTCGCAATATCCAGATTGCAATCTCAGTTTCTTGCTTGTTCTTCGTTTGCTCGCAGGAAATAGACCCTCGTGGTCAGGTTGATCGTGCTCCGGCGTGGTCAATAACCTCTCGGAGTTGGTTTAGCGAGTGCTAAGGCGCGACGTCCTCGCACGCTCGTAGTCGGATCGTCAAAGTCGACTTCCACCAAAGCGAAATCCACCATCTCATCGAAAGACGGGACACCTTTGTCTCTATCAGTTTCACTAGCATGAAGCATGGAAATAGGTGGGTCAACATCATGGGAGCAATCATTGCCAAGAGCGTCCACTAGTGGGACGAGAGAAGCACCATCACCTATGTTACCTTTGGAGCGTCGCTCATGTGTTGTAGGTGAGGTGTTGAAGATCATCTCGTTGTCAACTTTATCTTGATGGAACCATGTGGGGGGTGCATCATCGTTCATCATGGCCATCATCGTCTCCGTAGGAGGTATGGACTCATCAATGGTAGGCATGTCGTCATGTAGGAGACCTAGCACCAAAGGAGAAAACACACAAGGAGTAGAGGGTAAGTCGTTAGAAATCATAGTGGCCTCACATGCCGTGGCAACTACCTCACTCTCTAAGTGTTGTGGCTCACTCACTCCCTCAAGGATGCTCTCACTCATATGGCTGGTGGAGTCACTCAAATGGCGCTCAACCTCACATAGGATGTGTGGCATGCTCTCATGTGTGGGGCTAGTGGTGGTCACACTCATCCTCTCATAGGAAATGCTCTAAATGTCACGTATGGTGGAGTCACTCATGTCACTCATTGGGTGGTGGCTCTCCTCACATGGCACTTGGGGCATCTCGACATATGTTGGTGTCGGAGAGATGTTGGTGCAAATGTCTCCATGCTCAACTCCTATCGTCGTGGTCGAAGGGGATGGCCCTTGCTCGACCTTCTTGTCGCCGTCTTGGTGTTGGAGGTCCATATGATGTGGTACCTCATAGCTCATCTCCATGACCGAAGGGAATGTCCCATGCTCGGCCATCGTCCTTGAGGGGCTTCCGAAGATGGAAGTGTCGCCCTCACTCGTAGTTGGTCGCCTTGGACTTGATGAAGTCGATGTAGGCGTACTCGTGGGAAGTAGGCGAAGATGCCGTACATCCAAAGGCGAAGATGCCTCGATAGCACTTGGCAAAGATGCCAAAGTGGTTGGTGTAGCCGTAGCGCCGTCTTGGTGGTGGTTATCTCGCGGTCTTCTTTTGTGCTCTTGAAGCTTGGATTTGGCGTGAAGTAGGTCTTGTTGGGACTTGTGCATTTGCGCTTGTGGAGTATCTTCATGATGATGATGTCGTTGTCGTGCTTGAGCTCGTAGTAGATGTCGTTCGTCGTTGTCATGCACATGTTGCTTGGGGGTGACTTGGCCTTCATGGCGATGTGGATCGAGAACGTGATGATGATCGCCATGTAGATGTGGACGAGGACGATTTGCACTTGCATATTTTTCGCGCTCCGAAGACTTGTGGCTTGACCGTCGTCGTCTTGAGGATGAAGAAGGGGAAGAAGACTTGATCAAGGCTCTAATCTCCTCCATCCTTGCATCTTGCTCCTCTTTATGTGCGGCAAGCTTCTTGTCGATGTAGTCCCTTTTCCTTGCTTCGGAGTGACGAATTTCGATGGAGATGTTCTCGATGCGCTCACGCAATCTTGATTGTGCGCCTTGCATTTGTCGTTGTAGATCGAAGATAGACGCTTTGGAGATGTAGTTGTTCACGCCGTCGTTGTTGTCGTAGACCGGAGAGGGAATGTGATGAGGACATCAATACCATTGTTACACCCACAGCCCCTACTGTTACATATACGGGACCAATTACTAGAGCTCGCGCACGCCAATTAAATTACCATGTACTTTCGTTTCTTGGTAATGATTCTAATGTTCATGAGAATATGATGCTGCCTAAATTGGATACATTTGTTTTGCTTACAAATGAAGGTACTAGCTTGGAGAAGGATGAACATTGGAGCAAGAACACGCATGGAGTTGATGGCATGCGCAAGGGGATCAAGAACGGAGTTACAAGTGATGGTTTCAGGACTTTGAAGCCACCATAAGGAGTGCATGAAGCCTTGGATGAAATATACAAGATGCCACTTCATAATATTCGTCTATAGGCTATTTTAGGTGCTGCGTCACCTTATTATTGGGCCAGGCCCATGTAATTTCGATATGCTTAAGTATAGGCTATTTTTAGAGTCCGTATGTGTGGGGAAACAAGAGTTAGGGTTGGTTTCGGACCCCACCCTTAAGGGCCACGAAATTCCCTCCTTTTCCCCCATATATACAGCCCTTAGGGCGTCGTTTAGACTTTGGGTCTTGTTTAGATTAAAAGTTCGCCATAGCTGCAACCAGCGTGCCGTTTGTGTTCAACGACCAGACAAAGGCGTCACAGAACCCCACCTTGATCAATAAAGCTTTCATCTTATATTCGCAATATCCAGATTGCAATCTCAGTTTCTTGCTTGTTCTTCGTTTACTCGCAGGAAACAGACCCTCGTGGTCAGGTTGATCGTGCTCCGGCATGGTCAATAATCTCTCGGAGTTGGTTTAGCGATTGCTAAGGCGCGACGTCATCGCACGCTCGTAGTCGGATCGTCAAAGTCGACTTCCACCAAAGCGAAATCCACCATCTCATCGAAAGACGGGACACCTCCGCCTCTATCAGAATGCCTTGCCTATCCATCACAAGACTCGAGCAAATATGAGTGAGAGAAAGAGAAGAACGTATACCAATGTACCTTTGACCAAAGTTGAAGATGAATCAAGTTCACTCAAATGTGGACAATGAAATAGCACTATTGGTACCAATCCTTGTCCGTTCTCACACCTAGACAAGTAAAGCTTATAGTGGAGCTCGGTGAGGATAGTGGCACAAAAATTTAATGCAAAATGTTAGCAAGAGTCAATAATGTTGAAAAAGATTCACAAATTCGCAAGTGAAACAAATGGACCAATAGCAAAGAATGGCACACGGAAACACACACAAGGATAGATGATAGAGGCGGGGGTGTCCCGATCTTTCGATGAGATGATAACTATCGATTTGGTGGAGACGACTTTGACGATCCGACTACAAACGTGCACGACGTTGCGCCTTAGCAATCGCTAAACCAACTCCGAGAGGTTATTGACCACGCCGGAGCACAATCAACCTGACCACGAAGGTCTATTCCTGCAAGCAATCGAAGAACAAGCAAGAATATGATAAAAGCAATCTGAATATTGCGAGTATGTATGAAGTATTGATAAAGGTGGAGATCCGTAAGCAGTCTTGGTCTGGTCGTTGGACACAAACGGCACACGGTTGCAATGGCTAACTTTAACTAAACAAATCCCAAGGGAAAAGCTACTAGATGGATCTACTTATATAGGTGCAAGGGGTGGCGGCCAAGGAGGTGGGAGGACGTCCCAAGGTAGCCTAAAACTAACCCTAGGTCGTACAAGGCCAATGGGCCCAAGTGGAGGTGACGTAACACCTTTGGACTTGTAGTTTGACTCGGATTCTGGTGCAGCGTCAGATTGTTTCGTCCATAACTCAATGCTCCGGACGGATTTTAAGGTGATTCCAATTGTGCTGGAAGGAGCATGAAATCTACTTTCCAACAAAAAAAGAATCACCCAATTCGGAGTCCGTATGAAAAAGTTGTTGGCGTTTTGAGTCAGGTATGTCTGTGCAGTCCGAATCTGAGTCCAAAACGTGACTCTATCTTCTCTTGGGCCAAAAGTAACGTGAGAGAACTTTTTGAACAGCAAATAAACATCTCTTTCTTCCTTATCTTCATATGTGGATTGTACAATTGTCCCATACACCTGCAATTAGACAAAACACAAAAGTGTGTAAAGTATTTTTGTTCTGGATAACAGAAATAGATTATATATTGATCGATGCCAGGAATGCCCTTTTGTTCTTGGCTTTCACACACATGAGTTACAGCATGCCATCCGGCGAAAAAAAGGAGAATAAGGCATATAGCCGCTGGATTTTCTACAATTTACGGCCAAATGAGATTGCCTGGATCATAGCACATCTGTAGAAAGGTACGTTAGTCCCTACAAGGGGGGCTAATGTCTATAAGCAACATAATCTCTCGAATTTCCTTCAAAAGGAAGTGCCAATGGGTTCAGAAACTTGTTTGAAAAACAGCGACAAATGATGTTCTTTGACTTTCAGGGCCAAACAGTTCTGCTTAAGGCTGAATTTAGGGTACTTCGGGCCTCCTGGCGGAAGCATGGAGTATTTTTTGGATTCGCGCGCTTGCCGCGAGCAGTTTGAGTACTTATGGATCCGACACGGACTCCAAATGACATAATTATGACCGTTTTAGTAAACATCTGTCCATTCTATGGGAGTCCTTGAAAGTACTTCATTTTCTCGTGCGCTTTTTGCCTGATTGCACCGAAATTTCTTGTCCTCTATAGAGGAGATATCGTTTCCACATATATGTTGACCGATGCCAGGAATGCCCTTTTGTTCTTGGCTTTAACGCGCATGAGTTACAGCATGGTATCCGGCAAAAACAAGGAGAATAAGGCATATAGCCGCTGGATTTTCTTTAATTTACGGCCAAATGAGATTACCCGGATCATAGAGCATCTGCAGAAAGGTACGTTTTTCCCTACCAGGGGGGCTAATGTCTATAAGCAACATAATCTCTCGAATTTCCTTCAAAAGGAAGTGCCAATGGGTTCAGAAACTTGTCATAAAAACTGCGACGAATGATGTTCTTTGACTTTCAGGGCCAAAAAGTCCTGCTTAAGGCTGAATTTGAGGGTACTCCGGGCCTCCTGTCGGAAGCGGGGAGTATTTTTTGGATTCGCGCGCTCGTTGCGAGCAGTTTGAGTACTTATGGGTCCGACACGGACTCCGAATGAGAAAACTATGACCGTTTGAGTGAACATCTGTCCATTCTATGGCAGTCCTTGAAAGTACTTAATTTTCTCGTGCGCTTTTTGCCTGATTGCCCCAAAATTTCTTGTCCTCTATAGAGGAGATATCGTTTCCACATATATATTGACCGATGCCAGGAATGCCCTTTTGTTCTTGGCTTTCACGCGCATGAGTTACAGCATGCCATCCGGCGAAAACAAGGAGAATAAGGCATATAGCCGCTGGATTTTCTTCAATTTATGGCCAAATGAGATTGCCCGGATCATAGAGCATCTGCAGAAAGGTACGTTTGTCCCTACCAGGGGGGCTAATGTCTATAAGCAACATAATCTCTCGAATTTCCTTCAAAAGGAAGTGCCAATGGGTTCAGAAACTTGTCTAAAAATAGCGATTTAATGATGTTCTTTGACTTTCGGGCCAAAAAGTCCTGCTTAAGGTCAATTTGAGGGTACTCCGGGCCTCATGGCGCAAGCGGGAGTATTTTTTGATTCACAGGCCGCCATGAAAGCAGTTTGAGTACTTATGGGTCCGACACGGACTCTGAATGACAAAATTATGACCGTTTTAGTGAACATGTGTCCATTCTATGGCAGTCCTTGAAAGTACTTCATTTTCTCGTGCGCTTTTTGCCTGATTGCCCCAAAATTTCTTGTCCTCTATAGAGGAGATATCGTTTCCACATATATATTGACCGATGCCAGGATTGCCCGGATCATAGAGCATTTGCAGAATTGTACGTTTGTCCCTACTAGGGGGGCTAGTGTCTATAAGCAACATAATCTCTCGAATTTCCTTCAAGAGGAAGTGCCAATGGGTTCAGAAACTTGTCTGAAAAACAGCGACGAATGATGTTCTTTGACTTTTAGGGCCAAAAAGTCCTGCTTAAGGCTGAATTTGAGGGTACTCCGAGCCTCGTAGCGGAAGCGGGGAGTATTTTTTGGATTCGCGCACTCGCCGCGAGCAGTTTGAGTACTTATGGGTCCGACACGGACTCCGAATGACAAAATTATGACCGTTTTAGTGAACATCTCTCCATTCTATGGCAGAACTTGAAAGTACTTCATTTTCTCGCGCTTTTGCCTGATTGCCCTAAAATTTCTTGTCCTCTATAGAGGAGATATCGCTTCCACATATATATTGACCGATGCCAGAATGCCCTTCGTTCTTGGCTTTCACGCGCTTAAGTTACAAGATGCCATCCGCGAAAACAAGGAGAATAAGGCATATAGCCGCTGGATTTTCTTCAATTTACGGCCAAATGAGATTGCCCGGATCATAGAGCATCTGCAGAAAGGTACGTTTGTCCCTACCAGGGGGGCTAATGTCTATAAGCAACATAATCTCTCAAATTTCCTTCAAAAGGAAGTGCCAATGGGTTCAGAAACTTGTGTGAAAAACAGCGATGAATGATGTTCTTTGACTTTCGTGGCCAAAAAGTCCTGCTTAAGGCTGAATTTGAGGGTACTCTGGGCCTCCTAGCGGAAGCGTGGAGTATTTTTTGGATTCACACGCTCGCCGCGAGCAGTTTGGGTACTTATGGGTCCGACACGGACTCCGAATGACAAAATTACGACCGTTTTAGTGAACATCTTTCCATTCTATGGCAGTCCTTAAAAGTACTTCATTTTCTCTTGCGCTTTTTGCCTGATTGCCCCAAAATTTCTTGTCCTCTATAGAGGAGATATCGTTTCCACATATATATTGCCGATGCCAGGAATGCCCTTTTGTTCTAGGCGTTAACGCGCATGAGTTACAGCATGCCATCAGGTGAAAACAAGGAGAATAAGACATATAGCCGCTGGATTTTCTTCAATTTACGGCCAAATGAGATTGCCCGGATCATAGAGCATCTACAGAAAGGTACGTTTGTCCCTACCAGGGAAGCTAATGTCTATAAGCAACATAATCTCTCGAATTTCCTTCAAAAGGAAGTGCCGATGGGTTCAGAAACTTGTGTGAAAAACAGCGACGAATGATGTTCTTTGACTTTCATGGCCAAAAAGTCCTGCTTAATGCTGAATTTGAGGGTACTCCGGGCCTCCTAGCGGAAGCGTGGAGTATTTTTTGGATTCACGCGCTCGCCGCGAGCAGTTTGAGTACTTATGGGTCCGACACGGACTCCGAATGACAAAATTATGACCGTTTTACTGAACACCTGTCCATTCTATGGCAGTCCTTGAAAATACTTCATTTTCTCGTGCGCTTTTTGCCTGATTGCCCCAAAATTTCTTGTCCTCCATAGAGGAGATATCGTTTCCACATATATATTGACCGATGCCAGGAATGCCCTTTTGTTCTTGGCCTTCACGCGCCTGAGTTACAGCATGCCATCCTGCGAAAACAAGGAGAATAAGGCATATAGCCGCTGGATTTTCTTCAATTTACGGCCAAATGAGATTGCCCGGATCATAGAGCATCTGCAGAAAGGTACGTTTGTCCCTACCAGGGGGCTAATGTCTATAAGCAACATAATCTCTCGAATTTCCTTCAAAAGGAAGTGCCAATGGGTTCAGAAACTTGTGTGAAAAACAGCGACGAATGATGTTCTTTGACTTTCAGGGCCAAAAAGTCCTGCTTAAAGCTGAATTTGAGGGTACTTCGGGCCTCCTAGCGGAAGCGTGGAGTATTTTTTCGATTCACGCGCTCGCCGCGAGGAGTTTGGGTACTTATGGGTCCGACACGGACTCCGAATGACAAAATTATGACCGTTTTAGTGAACATCTGTCCATTCTATGGCAGTCCTGGAAAGTACTTCATTTTCTCGTGCGCTTTTTGCCTGATTGCCCCAAAATTTCTTGTCCTCTATAGAGGAGATATCGTTTCCAGATATATATTGACTGATGCCAGGAATGCCCTTTTGTTCTTGGTGTTAACGCGCTTGAGTTACAGCATGCCATCCGGTAAAAACAAGGAGAATAAGGCATATAGCCGCTGGATTTTCTTTAATTGACGGCCAAATGAGATTGCCCAGATCGTAGAGCATCTTCAGAAAGGTACGTTTGTCCCTACCAGGGGGGCTAATGTCTATAAGCAACATAATCTCTCAAATTTCCTTCAAAAGGAAGTTTCAATGGGTTCAGAAACTTCTCTGAAAAACAACGACGAATGATGTTCTTTGACTTTCAGGGCCAAAAAGTCATGCTCAATGTTGAATTTGAGGGTACTGGCCTCCCGCGCAAGCAGGAGTATTTTTGATTCAGCGCATACGCGCCATGAGCAGTTTGAGTACTTATGGCTCGACACGGACCGAATGACAAAATTATGACCGCTTTAGTGAACATCTGTCCATTCTATGGCGTCCTTGAAAGTACTTCATTTTCTCGCGCGCTTTTTGCCTGATTGCCCGAAATTTCTTGTCCTCTATAGAGGAGATATCGTTTCCACATATATATTGACCGATGCCAGGAATGCCCTTTGGTTCCTGGCTTTCACGCGCATGAGTTACAGCATGCCATCCGACGAAAACAAGGAAAATAAGGCATATAGCCTTTGGATTTTCTTCAATTTATGGCCAAATGATATTGCCCGGATCATAGAGCATCTGCAGAAAGGTACGTTTGTCCCTACCAGGGGGGCTAGTGTCTATAAGCAACATAATCTCTCGAATTTCCTTTAAAAGGAAGTGCCAATGGGTTCAGAAACATGTCTGAAAAACAGCGACAAATGATGTTCTTTGACTTGATGAGGACATCAATACCATTGCTACACCCACAACCCCTACTGCTACCTATACCGGACCAATTACTAGAGCTCGCGCATGCCAATTAAATTATCAGGTACTTTCATTTCTTGGTAAAGATTTTAATTTTCATGAGAATATGATGCTGCCTAAACTGGATACATTTGTTTTGCTTACAAATGAAGGGCCTAGCTTGGAGAAGGATGAACATTGGAGCAGGAACAAGCATGGAGATGATGGCATGCACAAGGGGAACAAGAACGGAGTTACAAGTGATGATTTCAGGACTTTGAAGCCACCATAATGAGTGGATGAAGCCTTGGACAAATATACAAGATGCCACTTCATAATATTCGTCCAGAGGCTATTTTTGGTGCTGCGTCACCTTATTATTGGGCCAGGCCCATGTAATTTCGAAATACATAAGTATAGGCTATTTTTAGAGTCCAGATGTGTGCGGAAACAAGAGATAGGGTTAGTTTGGACCCCTCCACCAAGGGCCACGAAATTCACCCCTCTTCCTCCATATATACAGCCCTTAGGGCACCGCTTAGACTTGGGTTTTGTTTAGATCAAAAGTTCGCCATAGCTGCAACTTCACAGTTTCGCTTGTGTTCAACGACTGACAAAGACGCCTCGTAACCCCACCTTGTTCAATAAAGCTTTCATCTTATATTCGTAATATCCAGATTGCAATCTCAGTTTCTTGCTTGTTCTTCGCTTGCTCGCAGGAAGCGCACCCTTGTGGTCGTTGATCGTGTTCGCGTGGTCAATAACCTCTCGGAGTTGGTTTAGCGATTGCTAAGGCGCGACGCCCTCGCACGCTCAGTAGTCGGATCGTCAAAGTCGACTTCCACCAAAGCGATATCCATCATCTCATCGAAAGACGGACACCTTTGCCTCTATCAAGTGGTATCAAATTTCCAGGTTGCTCGGTGAGATTTTACAGTTTTTCATAGTTTAGATCGAGTCTGTTCTTTATACCTACAGTCCACGAAAAACCGAAAAAAAAATTAGGGTTAGTTCATCATATCCGAACCAGTCTGAGCCATTGCATAGTCTTTTCAGTATTTTGCTTTGTTGAATTTTCGGTTGCATCGTTGTGTCTAGTTGCTGGTCTTAGTGTCTAGTCTTTTAGAGTTTCGAGTTACATTCACGGGTCTTCACACCGCCGCAAGACCATCATCATCCGCTGCCATATACCACCACCACACCAGATACGTCGTTCCTGCCATCTACCATCCCGTTTATCCGCCACCGCTCCGAGTCCATATACCAACACCGATCCGAGTCCATATACCACCATCGACCCACATCCGTATACTACTACCACTCCGAGTCCATCTCATATTAGGTTAATTTTCGAGATCCATCTATTTCCAGATTTGTGTTTTCCTTGTCTGAGTAGGTTTCGGATTCCAGCAATCTTTTGCCATCCGTAGAAGAGGTTGGTTTTCCAAAAAAAAAGAGTCCGGAAACCACCCATCGTTAGGCCAAAAATTTTCCAAAAACGCATTAGACAAAAAAAATTGGCTATCCTATTTTTAGGTGTTTCTAAGCGTATTGAGACAGTCGCCGTCATAGAAAGTTTTTTTAACCCGTTTCCAGTTTTTGGGTCCGGGTAGTCGAAAAAAAAATTGGTCGAAAAAATTTCGTGCCTATCCTGTTATCTTGACTTGGGAAGAGTTTTGAGACACTCGCAATTATAGTGATTTTCGGCAAAAAAAGGAGCGAAAAAAATTCCAGAGTGTGCTTTTCCCTTGTTTAAGTGCAGCGCCAGCTCGCGTCTCTAGCACGGTCTAGCCTAGGACCAGCACAGTACCGTCATTGAGCGTTTATTCAACTTTGCATCTCTGAATTGATTATTGCTGACCCTTTTTGCTACCATATTATAAGCCTTCCCAGCTCCACATACATCTACGTCGTGTGTTTGACTCTCCCTGGTAATCGCTCTATCCAAGCTTTGAGAGTTTTGACTACAACGATTGTCGATCACCACCTGTTGCTGGGTAAGAACTAGTAAGAATTTGAGATTTGCTTGACGGGTTTGTGATACACCACCACCACTTCTTAGTAGTCTGTAGGATCATATTCTTGTGTCTTTCTATTTGCTGCTAACCATTATAGGATCACAAGCTGATGAGACTGATTGGGAGAACCTGACGAACAAACAGCTACATGATAAATTTCAACAAATGATGAGTGGACAGGTGCAAGATATGCTAAACAGATTTGATGAGGCCATGGAGAAGATAGATGGAATGGAGAAGACGTTCGAAACAAAGCTCGATAACAAGTGTAATGAATTGCTCGCGCGTCTTCCACCACCCGCTGCACCTAACGCACCTCTACAACAACAACAACAACAACAACAACAACAACAACAACAACAACAACAACGACTACCTCCACGTCGCAAAACAGCCCTCCGCCGAGCGAGTCGGGTTCCTCTTGCGTTTGGCCAAACTGTTGGTGCTGCTGTTGATACTTATGTGGCTCCCGCTGCTGATGGGGAGGAGGATGATTATGTGGGAGATTACGAGGATGAGGTTGATCAAAATCAGAACTACGTGCAACCACCTGCACCACAACCACCAGGTCGTCCACATGCCAATAATCACAATGGTAGGGCTCTCCCTCAGGTACGAGATCATGACCATCTTCCTAAACAGAAATTGAATATTCCACCATTTGAGGGTAGATATGTTTCTGATATATATCTTACTTGGGAGTTAGAAACTGAACAACGATTTACGTGTTTACAATATCCTGAGGAGAGACGGGTTGCCGCTGCTGTTTGTGTTTTCACTAGTTTTGCATATGTATGGTGGTCTGAACATTGTAGATTATATCCTATTCCAACTACTTGGGCTGCTTTGAAAACTGCTATGCGCACTCGTTGGGTTCCACCATATTATCAACGTGAATTGCTTCAAAAATTGCAGCGCTTAAGACAAGGGAAAAATTCTGTAGAAGAATATTATCAGGAATTACAAACTGGCATGATTAGATGTGGTATTGTTGAGGACAATGAACCTATGCTTGCCCATTTTATGGGTGGATTAAATAGAGAGATTCAGACCATTCTAGAGTATAAGGAGTATACTAATATCACTCGTTTATTCCATCTTGCTTGTAAAGTTGAACGTGAAGTGCAGGATCGACAAGCATTGGCGCGAACTAACTTTTCTGTAGGTCGACCTTCATCATGGACACCGCGTGAATCTTCTACTTCCACTGCACCAGCACCTCCATTAGGTGCCACCTCCAGCCGTGATACAAGAAAGCAGGCACAACCACCACTATCTGCCAAGAGCGCACCTGCCGGGCCTACACAGAGCTCTTCTTCTTCCATGGCATCAACTGGGCACACAAGTGATATTATTTGTCGTCGTTGTAAGGGAAGAGGTCATTATGCGAGAGAATGCAAATCTCAGCGTGTGATGATTGCAACTGAGGATGGTGGGTATGAGTCCGCTAGTGACTATGATGAGGAGACGTTGGCTCTTATTACACGTGAAGAACACGGTGGAGATGATTCTGATCATGACACGCAGTACATGGCTCCTAAAGACACTGACAGGTATGAATGTTTAGTTGCTCAACGTGTTTTGAGTGTGCAGGTCACACAAGCTGAGCAAAATCAGAGGCATAATTTGTTCCATACAAAGGAGTTGTGAAGGAACGCTCGTGCGGCCATCATAGACGGAGGGAGCTGCAACAACTTGGCTAGCATGGAGATGGTGGAGAAGCTCTCTCACCACAAGACCACATCCACATCCTTACTACATCCAATGGTTCAACAACAAGTGGCAAGGTTAAGGTAACACGACTGTTCGTGTGCATTTTAGTATCTCTACATATGCTGATTATGTTGATTGTGATGTGGTACCTATGCAAGCATGTTCCTTATTACTTGGCCGACCATGGCAATTTGATAAAATTTTTGTCCACCATGGTAGAAACAATCAGTATACTCTTGTTCATAGGGATAAAAATATTACTTTGCTTCCTATGACTCCTGATTCCATTTTGAAAGATGATATTAATAGAGCTAATAAAGCAAAACAGGAGAAGAATAAAAGTGAAAATCAGATTGTGGCAAAAGAATCTGAGCAACAAATGAAGCCTAATAATAAACCATCTAGTGTTGCTTCTGAAATTAAATTGAAAAGTGCATGTTTACTTGCCACTAAATCTGATATTGATGAGCTAGATTTTAGCAAATCTGTTTGCTATGCTTTTGTGTGCAAAGAGGCATTATTTTCATTCGAGGACGTGCCTTCCTCTTTGCCCCCTGCTGTCACTAACATTTTGCAGGAGTTCGCTGACGTCTTCCCACAAGACGTGCCACCGGGATTACCACCTATTCGAGGGATTGAACATCAAATTGACTTAATTCCTGGTGCATCGCTACCCAACCGTGCACCATACCGTACCAATCTAGAGGAGACGAAGGAGATTATGCGTCAAGTACAGGAGCTGCTCGACAAAGGTTATATACGCGAATCCCTTAGTCCTTTATGTTGTTCCTATTATTTTAGTGCCGAAAAAGGATGGTACGTCACGTATGTGTGTTGATTGTAGAGGCATTAATAATATTACTATTCGTTATCGTCACCCTATTCCTAGGCTAGATGATATGCTTGATGAATTGAGTTGCTCTACAATATTCTCCAAAGTTGATTTATGAGTGGATACCATCAAATTCGTATGAAATTGGGAGATGAATGAAAACAGCATTTAAAACTAAGTTTGGATTATATGAGTGGTTAGTCATGCCTTTTGGGTTAACTAATGCACCTAGTACTTTCATGAGATTAATGAACGAAGTTTTACGTGCTTTCATTGGACGATTTGTGGTAGTCTATTTTGATGATATACTGATTTATAGCAAATCTTTGGAAGAACATTTGGAACATTTACGTGTTGTTTTTAATGCTCTACGTGATGCACGCTTGTTTGGTAACCTTGGGAAGTGCACCTTTTGCACCGACCGAGTATCTTTTCTTGGCTATGTTGTTACTCCACAGGAATTGAAGTTGATAAAGCCAAGATTGAAGCTATTGAGAGTTGGCCGCAGCCCGTAACGGTCACACAAGTGAGGAGTTTCCTTGGCCTCGCTGGTTTCTATAGGCGTTTTGTGAGAGATTTCAGCACCATTGCTGCACCTCTCAACGAGCTTACAAAGAAGGATGTGCCTTTTGTTTGGGGTACCGCATGGAAGAAGCCTTCACGGTATTGAAAGATAAGTTGACACATGCCCTTTACTCCAACTTCCTGATTTTAATAAGACTTTTGAGCTTGAATGTGATGCTAGTGGAATTGGATTAGGAGGTGTGTTATTACAAGATGGCAAACCTGTTGCATACTTTTTCGAAAAAATTGAGTGGGCCTAGTCTGAATTACTCTACTTATGATAAACAATTATATGCTCTTGTTTGGACTTTAGAAACATGGCAACATTATTTATGGCCCAAAGAATTTGTTATACATTCTGATCATGAATCTTTGAAACATATTAAAAGTCAAGCTAAACTGAATCGTAGACATGCTAAATGGGTTGAATTCATTGAGACTTTCCCTTATGTCATTAAACACAAGAAGGGCAAAGAAAATGTTATTGCTGATGCATTGTCTCGTCGCTATACTATGCTTTCACAACTTGACTTCAAAATATTTGGATTGCAGACCATCAAAGATCAATATGTGCATGATGCTGATTTTAAAGATGTATTGCAGAATTGTAAAGAAGGAAGAACATGGAACAAGTTTGTCGTTAATGATGGATTTGTGTTCCGTGCTAACAAGCTATGCATTCCAGCTAGCTCCGTTCGTCTTTTGTTGTTGCAGGAGGCGCATGGAGGAGGACTAATGGGACACTTTGGCGTGAAGAAGACGGAGGACGTCCTTGCTACACATTTCTTTTGGCCAAAGATGAGACAGGATGTTGAGCGTTTTATTGCTCGCTGCACTACATGTCAAAAAGCTAAGTCACGACTCAATCCTCATGGTTTATATATGCCTTTGCCTATACCTAGTGTTCCTTGGGAGGATATATCTATGGACTTTTGATGCGGAGCATCCTACGGACATCACCATGTCAAGAGCCCATTTGGCAAGTGACAAGTACGACATCTACTTCACACACACTAAGGTGAATCATCTCCTTTACACGTGCTCACTTGACCCCTTCGAGGATGGCATACTACTTGACACTTCTCCCGTGTGCATGCATAGGTATTGTCGGAACTTTACGGACGACGAGGAGGAGTGCAAGCGCCAAGGAACAACTACACCATTCGCGAGGGAAGCGTGGAAGAGAAGACAGAAGAAAGGAAGAAGAAGAACGGAGCAGGACTGGAGTTGCCCGGATCATCCGGACCCCCAGCCGGACGATCCGGACCGAGCCCGGATGATCCGGACGATACGGCTAACGCGCCCGAAGACAACAGAACCTGCTCGACGAAGCCGGATCATCCGGACGGTCGCCCGGATCATCCGGACTTCGACACCGGATCATCCGCCACCATCCGGATCATCCGGACCTCGCCACAGGCGGACTTGGGCCAAGCCCGTACCCCTTCGCCTCACTTACCCCTTCGCCCCTTGGGCTATAAATAGACCTCCTCCACTTCCTTTCTAGGGTTAGCAAAGTGATAGCTCATTCTTAGGTGAGCTTTGCTCCTACCTATCTCTACTCTTGAGAGAGAGAGACCACTAGTGATGTAGGGTGGAACCCTAATTCGTCGATCTTTCACGTTTGGAGGGGATCCTACGAAGGGAACACGAAGAACGCGCGGAAGAACGAGAGGAAATCACGGGGACGAACGAGAGAGACACTCAACCGACAAGAGATCAATCACACAAGGTCTAGATCATCGAAGCACGAGTGATACATGGTCCAAAATCAACAAGGGAAAGATACAAAGGTAACCGTTCTTCTCCCGGAGGAGGCCTTGAATCCACGAGGGGATCTTCCCTTATAGGGGTCTTGAATCCGATGGATCTTCTCCTAGACGGAGGTCTTGGTCTCCGTGAAGAAGTACCGGTGGATGAGCAAAGGCTCTCACACACAAATATGAGCTAATCCAATGCTAAGTCTCAAAGTGAGGAGAGGGGGTCCTATATATAGAGTCTGGGGCGAAGGGGTTCATGGGCTCAGCCCAACACGCGCGCGCAGGCGCTGGCCGAACGATCCGGGCGACGGTCCGGATGATCCGGGCTGGTCCGGATGATCCGGGTGGGGGCCCGGATGGTCCGGGTGCTCTGCTGGTGACAGCGCAGGGCCGGACGTCCGGCTGGTGGTCCGGATGTCCGGGCGGGATCCGGATGATCCGGGCCGGGGTCCGGATGATCCGGCTTCAGCGTGGAGGTTCTGTTGCCTTCGGACGATTTAGCGGATCGTCCGGACCGGGTCCGGATCATCCGGCTCGTCCGGATCGTCCGGCCTCCGTCCGGATCGTCCGCCTCTCGGGTCCTGGTTGCTTTCTCCTCTCCGTCTTCGCGATGTCTTCCGCTCGATTCTCCTTGCTTTCCAGCCTCTTCATGGTCGACTCCTTGGTGCCTGAGTATGCATAGAGTTTCCGTTTGAGGTAGTAACCATGTCTCATGTGAATCAAAGGAGAGTAGTGAGAGGAGTGATGTCACCTCGGTTTCAAGAGCTCTTGCACGTGCTCGAGTCATCGGTCCTTGTTGATAGAGGCGGAGTGTCCCGATCTTTCGATGAGATGATAACTATCGATTTGGTGGAGACGACTTTGACGATCCGACTACAAACGTGCACGACGTTGCGCCTTAGCAATCGCTAAACCAACTCCGAGAGGTTATTGATCACGCTCGAGCACAATCAACCTGACCACCACTCACTGACTTTTTCATTTGATTATTTTGATATGACATTGAAACTGCACAACAATGTTGCACTGAGTCAAACTACAAGTCCAAAGGTGTTACGTCACCTCCACTTGGGCCCATTGGCCTTGTACGACCTAGGTCCAAAGGTGTTACGTCACAACCTAGGTCGTACAAGGCCAATGGGCCCAAGTGGAGGTGACGTAACACCTTTGGACTTGTAGTTTGACTCGGATTCTGGTGCAGCGTCAGATTGTTTCGTCCATAACTCAACGCTCCTGATGGCTTTTAAGGTGATTCCAATTGTGCTGGAAACAGCATGAAATCTACTTTCCAACAAAAGAAGAATCACCCTATTCGGAGTCCGTATGAAAAAGTTGTTGGCGTTTTACGTCAGGTATGTCTGTGCAGTCCGAATCTGAGTCCAAAACGTGAGAGACTTGGACTCTATCTTCTCTTGGGCCAAAAGTGACGTGAGCGAACTTTTTGAACAGCAAATAAACATCTCTTTCTTCCTTATCTTCATATGTGGATTGTACAAATGTCCCATACACCTGCAATTAGACAAAACACAAAAGTGTGTGAAGTATTTTTGTTCTGGATAACATAAATAGATTATTGAATAGTTTGCACTAGAAATCACCTGACAAATATGCAATATTTTTGGTCATATCCAAGGTAGTCATGTCCTCATCACTTGTGGTGTTGTAGGTGTTGATGTAGAGTCCATGGGGATGATGGAAGGATGCTCCGCATCATATCCCCTCCCTTCGAAAGGATCCGTTCTCGGATCTAGATCTTCATCACCATGGAAAGGGGAGAGGTCTCTGACGTTGAAGGTGTCGCTTACGTTGTACTTGTCGCTTGGTAGGTCGAGCTTGTAGGCGTTGTTGTTGTAGCGTGCTAACACCTTGAAGGGTCCATGATGTAGGGTGGAACCCTAATTCGTCGATCTTTCACGTTTGGAGGGGATCCTACGGGGGAAACACGAAGAACACGCGGAAGCACAAGGAGAAACACGGGGAAAACGAGAGAGAATCACTCAACCAACAAGGAATCGATCACACAAGTGCTAGATCAACATACACATAAGAGATCCACAAGATACATGGTCAACAAAGGTAAGGATACAACGGAACCGTTCATCTCCCGGAGGAGGCCTTGAATCCACGAGGGGATCTTCCCGTAAAGGGGTCTTGCATCCGAGAGGATCTTCTCCTAGATGGAGGCCGCGGTCTCTCACGAGGAGGAGATCCGATAGATGAGCGTAGCTCTATCTCTAACATAAGCTAAATCAATGCTCCCCCTCAAAGTGGGGAGGAGGAGGTCTATTTATAGTGCTAAGCCACGAAGGGGTAAGTGAGGGGCGAGCGTACACGGCCTCGCCCAAGTCACGCTACAGAAGCGGGTCCGGATGATCCGATGGTGGCCCGGATGATCCGGTGTCGGGTCCGGATGATCCGGCGACCGTCCGGATGATCCGGCCGTCGAGGGGCTTCTGTAGTCTTGGCGCCGATGCCCGGATGATCCGGGAGGGTCCGGATGATCCGCTGGACCCAGATGATCCGGTGGGTGTCCGGATGATCCGGACAACTCGATCTTGCTCCATTCTTCTTCTTCCTTCTCCTCTTCCATGCTTGGCCTTGGTCCTGGATTCTCCATGGTCATCTTGGTTGTACTGAGTGTAAGCAAGGTCCATGCATGAGGTAGTAGCCGTGTCTCATATGCAGAAAGTGACGGTTCGAAGAGGAGTGAATTCACCGTGTGTCCAATGGCGCATAGTCGAGGTCTCATCTTATGTATCCTTGGGGCTTGGAGAGTAGTCGGAGTGTACATGGGGATGAACGTGGGATGCTCCGCATCATATCCCCCCCTTGGGAAAGATCCGACCTCGAATCGTGATCCTCATCACCATGGAAACGGGTGTCGTGGACGGACTTGTAGCGGGACGTAGGGGAAGGCATTGCGCACTCCAAGTACTCCAAGGTGTCTCCGGTATGTGGTACATGCAAAATGATCAAACACAAAGTACACTTGGAAATACAATGGTTAGCGCACACAAAGTGTCCATCAATTAAGCAAGAGTCCGTGCGAATGGAGTGTGCATGACAAAGCGCATGAAGCTTATTAAGATGATATAGAATGATATGTAAAGCATTCATGGGATAATTAGCATGGTGCACAAAGCGACAAATTCTACCAGTGTGCAAAATGATGTCATAGAGGGACGGTTCATCAATAGCATGAATATGGCAATGGATGCTCAATATGTGTAAGCTATCATGCAATTGATGGTGGACAATATGAGCATGATGTATAAATATGTCATCAAGGAAGATCACAACAAATTTGCTAAGGAAATGAACAAGCTCATATATCATGGATGACATGGAAATAGATGCAACAAGACAAGCACAAGGTGAGTCAATCCATGCATGGGGTGCAAACTTGTGGTGAGTATGATAGGTCCATTGAGCATGACATGTATGAGCACAATCAACAAATATGGAGGTGTTGGTGTACCAAAGCTCGATGTCGAGGCATGAGTGGAGTGCCGAAGGTGCATCCAAGAAGTGCAAGCGCTCCTCAATGTGAAGGTCCATGTAGCCAATCTCCAATGTCGCTCCTCCTTTCACGAGATTTATCATGTAGACAACAAGAAGGAAACAACAATGAAAGAGTGACCCATCTAATATGCCTATTTGAGGATTGCTCAAAGAGAAGGAGTTCACCTTTATGAGAATGTCGAAAATGTTGGTGTCGCACATCATGTATGCCTTCACGTAACCAAAATGTCGCATAACGGCATCGCCTTTTGAAACCTCCAAAATGAAAGGACATGACAAACACTCGGAAAAACAAATGAGGTTAGCGGAAATGCAAAACCTATCATTCGTGTGGTAAGATACCGAATAAGTGTATGCATCATGCTCATCATAAGAAAGTACAAGGGAGCATTTCAAAGTATGGAGGCATATGATGTAAGAACATCCAAATAAAAGAGGCTCAATCAAACAAGCATGCACCACAAGTATAGTGTCCAAGTCTCTGAGATCAATAAGCATAGCAAGTTGGCACTCAATACAAGGTGATATGAGAGATGCAACTAATGGAGACAAGAGACAATGATCATGACAAATCAAGTGAGAGGCATGAGCATATATGTCATCAACCCAAGAAAGCAAGTAATAGTGGAACATGGGTGATGCAACATAGCAAGCAATCATAACAATCAAGTTAAGCAAGCTAGTAGTGCGAAGATGCAACATACTAGAAGGAATCATGGCAAGTATGTCATGTGTGCAAATAGTGGGCATGAATAATTCACATGACATAGCACAAGCATGAAGGCAAGATGTGAGTAAAATGTCATCAATGTATTGGCGAGAGACCATATGTAAATAGCAATGGGGCATCATGACTCTCCCAACACAACAAGCATCAATAGTATGGGGCACATGATAAACATGGCAATAGCAACAAGGATCTCCACCAAGCATGCAAATACACAATGGGATATCATAATGGTTCATCATGGGTAAATGCAAGCAAGGGTCACAATTGCACGGCAAAGGCATAGAAGCAAGCATAGCATGCAAAGTGAACACGGTAAAATGAGCATAAGGTGACAAGTGGTAAATGGCCCATAGCCGTGTGAGAGCCAAGTAGAGGAGTTGCGCGTAGTCCTTGCGCGAAGGGGACGGTGGTAAGGATAGTCAACGGGATCCCAAAGCATCGTTGCTCTCAAGAGCTCGTTTCGTCAACTCTTGGGATTGAGAGGTTGACGAGTATACATGAGTACCTACACAAAACAAAGACAAAGGGAAAGTTGTGTGTGCGTGGTAGATGTACACATCATCCATCATGATGCGCACGTGCTTGTGTTTGTTAGCACCAAATATCCAACGCTCAAATAAATGAGATGCGTGATATAGAAACATGTCATCCATCATGAGAGGTTTGTTATGATGTATGTCATAATGGAGACTCAAAGGATGTAATGCATCACGAGTAATATCTATAGCATTGTTATTCATGGAATGCATATGGTGCACGCAGTCATGGGAATCATGCAAAGTATGGAATGCATCAAGATCTCCTAATATATATGAGGAAACTATGGGGGTCTCCTCATGAGCATGAGTAGCAACATCACGTGGAGAATATTGACAACATCCAAAACAATGTATATTTGGAACAATGTGATCATGGCATGACATATTGGATGAATTGTGCAAATCATGTAAAGGAAGCATGGCAATATCATCACATGAAAAACAAAAGCCAATGACCATCATCTCGTCATCTATGCCATAAGTGCAAATGGGATTGATTTTAATGGGGCACGATAGTTACTATGTTGAGATTGAAATGATGCAATATGGGAGATCTCACTCATAGCATATGACAAGTTCAATGGATTGTCAAACATGATGTGACCAATAGAATTTTCACATGATATCCTATGAAGCATAGCATCACAACTAGGCAACTCAACATGCTCATCATCATATTCATCATAAATAGGTAAGTCAAGGCATGAAGAAGTCTCACTAGCTTGAAGCATGGTAATAGGTGGGTCATCATCATGGGAGCAATCATTGTCAAGAGAGTCCACTAGTGGGACAAGAGAAGCACCATCACCTATGTTACCTTTGGAGCATCGCTCATGTGTTGTAGGTGAGGTGTTGAAGATCGTCTCGTTGTCATCTTCATCTTGATGGAACCATGTGGGGGGTGCATCATCGTCCATCATGGCCATCGTCGTATCCATAGGAGGTATGGACTCATCAATGGTAGGCGTGTCGTCATGTAGGAGACCTAGCACCAAAGAAGAAAACACACTAGGAGTAGAGGTTAAGGCATTAGAAATCATAGTGGCCTCACATGCCTTGTCAACTACCTCACTCAGTAAGTGTTGTGGCTCACTCACTCCCTCAAAGATGCTCTCACTCATATGGTTGGTGGGGTCACTCAAGTGGCGCTCAACCTCACATAGGATGTGTGGCATGCTCTCATGTGTGGGGCTAGTGGTGGTCACACTCATCCTCTCAAAGGAAATGCTCTCAATGTCACATATGGTGGAGTCACTCATGTCTCTCATGTGGTGGTGGCTCTTCTCACATGGCACTTGGGGCATCTCGACATATGTGGGTGTCGGAGGGATGTAGGTGCAAATGTCTCCATGCTCAACTACGATCGTCGCCTTGGTTGAAGGGATAGTCCCATGCTCAACCTTCTTGTCACCGTCTTGGTGTAGGAGGCCCATATGATGTGGCACCTCGTAGCTCGTCTCCATGACCGAAGGGAGTTTCCCATGCTCGGCCATCTTCCTTGGGGGGCTTCCGAAGATGGAAGTGTCACCCTCTCTCGTAGGTAGTCGCCATGGACTTGATGAAGTCGATGTAGGCGTACTCATGGGAAGTAGGCGAAGATGCCGTACATCCAAAGGCGAAGATGCCTTGATAGCACTTGGCGAAGATGCCAAAGTGGTTGGTGTAGCCGTAGCGCCGTCTTGGTGGTGGTCATCTCGCGGTCTTCTTTTGTGCTCTTGAAGCTTGGACTTGTCGTGAAGTAGGTCTTGTTGGGGCTTGTGCATTGGCGCTTGTGGAGCATCTTCATGAGGATGATGTCGTTGTCGTGCTTGAGCTCGTAGTAGATGTTGTTCGTCGTCGTCGTGCACATGTTGCTTGGAGGTGACTTGGCCTTCATGGCGATGTGGATCGTGAACGTGATGATGATCGCCATGTAGATGTGGACGAGGACGATTTGCACTTGCATCTTGTTCGCGCTCCGAAGACTTGTGGCTTGACCGTCGTCGTCTCGAGATGATGAAGTGGAAGAAGACTTGATCAAGGCCCGAATCTCTTCCATCCTTGCATCTTGCTCCTCCTTTTGTGCAGCAAGCTTGTTGTCGATGTAGTCCCTTTTCCTTGCTTCGGAGTGGAGAATGTCGATGGAGATGTTCTCGATGCGCTCTCGCAATCTTGATTGTGCGCCTTGGATTTGTCGTTGTAGATCGAAGATAGACGCTTTGGAGATGTAGTTGTTCACGCCGTCGTTGTTGTCATAGACCGGAGAGGAAATGCCTTGCCTATCCATCACAAGACTCGAGCAAATATGAGTGGGAGAAAGAGAAGAACGTATACCAATGTACCTTTGACCAAAGTTGAAGATGAATCAAGTTCACTCAAATGTGGACAATGAAATAGCACTATTGGTACCGATCCTTGTCGATTCTCACACCTACACAAGTAAGGCTTATAGTGGAGCTCGGTGAGGATAGTGGCACAAAAATTTAATGCAAAATGTTAGTAAGAGTCAATGATGTTGAAAGAGATTCACAAATTCGCAAGCGAAACAAGTAGACCAATAGCAATGAGAGGTACACGGAAACACACACACGGATAGATAAATGGGGTCGTGTAACCAAGGAATGAGCTCAAAATGTGGAATCCACCAAAACGCTCGTGTTGCACAACTCAAGAGAGACGCTAGCACGATTGCTTAATAGGCGGATACGACACTTGTGCACAACCTATAAGATGCGAAATGGGTATTCTTTCTATCCCAAGTATGCTATGTATGTATGGTTCCCGGTGTTTCTCTCAAGCATGATATCATATGTAGATTTGACAATCTTATGTGCAATGGGGTATGATGCTATGGCACTTGCTCACGAGCTCTTTGCTCTCTTTTTGCTTAAAAGCTTTTTCTTTTTTTTTTCTATGGCCACTTTTGCACAATGTACAAACCAAGATAGCAATTGTGTATATGCGGGAACAAACTTGAGGCACAATGGATGATATGATACCAATATGATATGGTATGTATGCAATGGAAGGTATGGACCACTAATGTGCACAAGTAACGTTGCCGGCAATACTCAAATGGCTAGTCTCGATAGGCAAGTAACGCAAAATGGGCTAGGGGTTAACAATGCAATTGCAAGGGAATATACAATGGTGTCGTCGAGGTTACCGTCCTTTGCGATGATGAGTGGTGGTGTTCTTGGTGTAGATACCAAGATGATGGAGACTCGTCCCTAAGTAGCCGAAACACCTTAGGAAACGGAAAAACCGCAAACTCAAAATCTCAAATGACAAATGTCAAATGGTGGTAGCGGAGAGCGGTGGTGGTTTGCTCTAGGCAATGCGGAAGTGGGATGATGGGTTATACACGGTGTAAGAGTTGGAAGCACACGGTCCCTAAGTAGCCGAAACACCTTAGGAAACACAAGCCACAACTCGAAAAAGCGCAAACAACAATTGGGTTAAGTTGGGTTGTCGGAAGTGTATGGTGGGCAAGGTTATGTGGAAGTGGTGGCGGTGGTGGTGGTTGATGAAGAAGCAACCGTCCCTAAGTAGCCTAAACACCTTAGGAGACTCAAATCACAACTCAAACAACCACTAATGCTATAAGGAACAAAATGGGTTAGGTTGCGGAAGTCGGTGGTGGTTATGCGGATGTTGTGGTGGAAGGCCTAGGCAAACTTGCCAAATTTCAGAAAATATGATGGAGTCAAATGATGTTGGTGATATTTTTGTGTGATGGGGGATGTCAAGAGCTTCAAAACGAGCTAAACAATGTCAAAAACGGAGTTCGGATGAATTAGTTACGGCCAAAACAAGATTTCAGCCGAGTCAGTGTCAGGGTTAACCGGATGATCCGGGAGGAGGTCCGGATGATCCGGGCTAGGTCCGGATGATCCGGGAGGAAATCCGGATGATCCGGGTTCGTCAGCGCCGGTTCTGTTTTCTGGGTGCGTGATTTATCCAGACGTCCGGGAGGGCGTCCAGCTGATCCGGGCTTGGTCCGGATGATCCGGGAGAAGGTCCGGATGATCCGGGCAAGTCAAACTGCTCGGGATTTGCTCTCGGGGACGAATTTTTGGGCGGAAATGGATGATTTTCGGGGCAAAATTGACGAGATTTCGTGGATGGAAGGTGGGGAAACTTGGGGAAATGCTAGATCCACTTGAAACCAAGCAAATCCATGGATCAAAATCAACAAAACATCATCAAACCAACAAATCACAAAAAAATTTGGGGCTATTTTTGGTGGGGATTTTCGGATTTAGGCAAGAACACACAAAATCAAGCTAGAAAAAGAGGGGTAGGGGCTCCAAAAACGTGATCAACGTGGCTCATGATACCATATGATGTAGGGTGGAACCCTAATTAAATCGATCTTTCACGTTTGAGGGGATCCTACGGGGAAACACGAAGAACACGCGGAAGCACAAGGAGAAACACGGGAAAACGAGAGAATCACTCAACCAACAAGGAATCGATCACACAAGTGCTAGATCAACATACACATAAGAGATCCACAAGATACATGGTCAACAAAGGTAAGGATACAACGGAACCGCTCATCTCCGGAGGAGGCCTTGAATCCACGAGGATCTTCCGTAAAGGGTCTTGCATCCGAGAGGATCTTCTCCTAGGTGGAGGCCGCGGTCTCTCACGAGGAGGAGATCCGATAGATGAGCGTAGCTCTATCTCTAACATGAGCTAAATCAACGCTAACCCTCAAAGTGGGAGGAGGAGGTCTATTTATAGTGCTAAGCCACGAATGGGTAAGTGAGGCGCGAGGTACACGGCCTCGGCCCAAGTCACAAGACAAAGCGGGTCCGGATGATCCGGATGGTGGCCCGGATGATCCGGGTGTCAGGGGTCCGGATGATCCGGGCGACCATCTGGATGATCCGGCTTCGTCGAGGGGCTTCTGTAGTCTTCGGCGCCGATGCCCGGATGATCCGGGGGAGGGTCCGGATGATCCTGCTGGACCCCGATGATCCGGCTGGGTGTCCGGATGATCCGGGCAACTCCAGTCTTGCTCCATTCTTCTTCTTCCTTCTCCTCTTCCATGCTTGGCCTTGGTCCTTGGATTCTCCATGGTCACCTTGGTTGTACCTGAGTGTATGCAAGGTCCATGCATGAGGTAGTAGCCGTGTCTCATATGCAGAAAGTGACGGTTCGAAGAGGAGTGAATTCACCTTGTGTCCAATGGCGCATAGTCGAGGTCTCATCTTATGTATCCTTGGGGCTTGGAGAGTTGATAGAGGCGGGGTGTCCCGATCTTTCGATGAGATGATAACTATTGATTTGGTGGAGACGACTTTGACGATCCGACTACAAACGTGCACGACGTTGCGCCTTAGCAATCGCTAAACCAACTCCGAGAGGTTATTGACCACGCCGGGAGCACAATCAACCTGACCACGAAGGTCTATTCCTGCAAGCAATCGAAGAACAAGCAAAAATATGATAAAAGCAATCTGAATATTGCGAGTATGTATGAAGTTTTGATAAAGGTGGGGATCCGTAAGCGGTCTTGGTCTGGTCGTTGGACACAAACAAAGTACACGAAGTTGCAATGGCTAACTTTTAACTAAACAAATCCCAAGGGAAAAGCTACTAGATGGATCTACTTATATAGGAGCAAGGGGTGGCGGCCAAGGAGGTGGGAGGACGTCCCAAGGCAGCCTAAAACTAACCCTAGGTCGTACAAGGCCAATGGGCCCAAGTGGAGGTGACGTAACACCTTTGGACTTGTAGTTTGACTCGGATTCTGGTGCAGCGTCAGATTGTTTTGTCCACAACTCAACGTTCCGGACGAATTTTAAGGTGATTCCAATTGTGGTGGAAAGAGCATGAAATCTTCTTTCCAACAAAAAAAGAATCACCCAATTCGGAGTCTGTATGAAATAGTTGTTGGCGTTTTGAGTCAGGTATGTCTGTGCAGTCCGAATCTGAATTCAGAACGTGAGAGACTTGGACTCTATCTTCTCTTGGGCCAAAAGTGACGTGAGAGGACTTTTTGAACAGCAAATAAACATCTCTTTCTTCCTTATCTTCATATGTGGATTGTACAAATGTCCCATACACCTGCAATTAGACAAAACACAAAAGTGTGTGAAGTATTTTTGTTCTGGATAACATAAATAGATTATTGAATAGTTTGCACTAGAAATCACCTGACAAATATGCATGTATGCAATATTTTTGGTCATATACAAGGTACTCATGTCCTCATCATCCTCCCCTTTTTGAAAATAAAGCCGTCCTCGGCGTTGCTTAATCTGAAATGTGGCTAACAAAAGAGACAAGGTGTACATGTTGTATATGTATACGTCATCCATTTTTACTTCCCTTGATTTTTGCATATATGACACATGAATAGATGAGTAACTTGCATAGTTCATAAAATCTAAAGCCAACAAATTAGCACAAGAGCTAGAAGGCATGAAAATATTGCGACTCAGTTTGCACATATAAGTGAAGCTCTTATTTATTTCAAAAGATTGACAATGTTCATCATTAAACCATCCCAACATTGGTGAATAAACCTTATTTGAATCAAATTTACATGCTACAACATGCTTAGATAAGCAAACATGCAATGAGTCATTCGACACAGAATCATCACCAAGATTAGAGGTCATATCAAAACGATTAAACATTGATTCTTTTGCATCAACAGTTAATTCAATTGGTGCTCTCAAAATTGTTGGTATTTCAGTTGTTTGATCACATGGCAAAGTCAAATTATCAACATAATCCTCTAAAATAGGTGGTGTGATCAAAGTAGTGGGTAGCTCAACACATGATGTATTCAAGTTAACTAGGGATGCATCATTCTCATGTGAAGTTATATCATCAATACCTTTCTCTGTTACCTTGTCGCAAAGGCGTAGCTGATGTAGGTACAGATGTAGACAACGCACCATACTCTTGAGATGATGTCGCGCTCACAATCCGAGGTGGGGCTGCTCTAGTAGGTGCAACGGTGGAGGAACCAACCGGCGGTGGTGAGCATGAACTGGAATAGTAGTTGTTGTAGTCACCCAATGCATCCTCCTGTAACTGTCTCTCAAAGGTACAAGCACGAACATACATACCAGTAATGCAACGAGGAATATACTGAAATCTTGCTCTGAATATCATGGTTCAAACCACCAAAAAATCTATTCATTGTATCATCCTTAGATTCTTCTATGTCACAATGATGCATATAAGATTTGAACTCTTTGTAGTAAGCATGGACAGTGTTGTTGCCTTGTTTAAATTGTTCAAATTTGCGAAGCAATTCACGGCGATAGTAAGGAGGGAAAAAATGTTGTCTCATTACATATTTCAAATCTTTCCAAGTTGTGGGTTGCTTATCAATATTTTTCTTACAATGCACACTCCACCAAACTGAAGCAAAACCAGTAAATGCTCTAGTGGCAGCTCGTACTCGCTCAAGTTCAGAAAAGTCATGGTTACTAAAAACTTGTTCTACTTCAAACTCCCAAGCTAGATAAATAGCAGGATTAAATCTACCCTCAAATGACGGTAAAGAGCTAACCTGGCCATGTGCTTGTGTGTGTTTGTGCACCTCTCGTGACGGTTGTGGTATTTGCATAGGTGGTGGCATGTCTCCCGCGATCGACAAAGCCCATGAATTAACTCTGGATCCTGTCATGATTAGTAGAACAAGAAACAAAATCCAAAAATAATGTTCCTATAACTACTAGGATGTGGTGGTAAAACGCTCACAGTAAAGCAAATATCAATGTCTTACAAGTTCTTACCATGCAGCAGGCGGTGATCGGCAACCAGCGGTGTCAAGTAACTCCGAATATTGAGTAAAGCGATTGCCAGGGGAGCGTACGTATACACGGTGTAGAAATATGTGGAGCTGGGTTGGCTATATATGGTAGCAAAAGATTAGCAATAATCAATTCAAAGATGCAATGTTGAATAAACGCTCAACGACGGTACTGTGCTGGTCCTAGGCTAGACCGGACTAGAGACGCGAGCCTAGAACACTAATGAGGTCACGGCGTAGCACAACTAGCATCAATGAAGGATACTAAGTAGCTCTTGACAGCAAGATATAAGTGAAAATCACAACGGCAGTGAAGATAATGATGAAAAACAACTGCCAAGCAGGACATACAATAACTCTCTCTCCAACTTTCCTCTTGAAAAGTTTGAGCCAATTTTAAGATAAATTCTTTCAAAGAATGCTACTAACTCAAGCTTTCCAATGCAAAAAGAATCACTCAATTCGGATTTGATATGAGGAGTCAAAGGATTCTAAAACTAGCCTGAAAAATTGGAACAAGCTGTGTTCACGAACTTCAGAGGGCAAAAAGACCTATTTATAAGCCGATTTTGAGGTGTCAAATATTGAACTAGCTTCTGCAACTATTTAGATGCGGCTCGTCGCTAACTTCAATTTGAGTACTCACGGAGCCAAAACGGACTTCGTATGAGGAAGATACACCTGTTTTACTGAACAGTGCGCAAAACAGATTCTAATCCAATTCAGGTACGAGATTGATTCTAGATAGATCCGATTTTTTTTCTTCTCTCTTTTTTTTCCTCACGCTTTTTTTTTCTTTTTCTTCTCTCTTTTTTTCTTTTTTTTCCTTTTTTCTCTCTTTTTTTTCTCCCTCTTTCCAAGACAAACTAGATAAGATGCAGATTGGATCAGGCGAAGATGTGAATGACCTCAACTATGATTATGACAACGAACAGCGCGTAGCACGTGGTGGAAATTAATAGATGGGATGGTGGACAGCGGAAGGGATAATGATGCAGCGGCGGTGTGACGAATGTGAACAGAACTCGAAACTCTAAAGGAACTAGACACTAAGACCAGCAACTGACACGACGATGCAACCGATAATTCAACTATGCAAGCAACGAATAGAAAATTGCAAAGGCTCAGACTGGCTTGGATAAAGGATGAACAGATCTAACTTTTTTTGTGGCTTTTTCATGGACTATAGGTATGAATGACAGATGCGATCTAAACTATGAAAAACTGTTAAATCTCACCGAGCAACCTGAAAACTGATACCACTTGATAGAGGCGGGGTGTCCCGATCTTTTGATGAGATGATAACTATCGATTTGGTGGAGACGACTTTGACCAAAAATATTGCATACATGCATATTTGTCAGGTGATTTCTAGTGCAAACTATTCAATAATCTATTTATGTTATCCAGAACAAAAATACTTCACACACTTTTGTGTTTTGTCTAATTGCAGGTGTATGGGACATTTGTACAATCCACATATGAAGATAAGGAAGAAAGAGATGTTTATTTGCTGTTCAAAAAGTCCTCTCACGTCACTTTTGGCCCAAGAGAAGATAGAGTCCAAGTCTCTCACGTTCTGAATTCAGATTCGGACTGCACAGACATACCTGACTCAAAACGCCAACAACTATTTCATACGGACTCCGAATTGGGTGATTCTTTTTTTGTTGGAAAGCAGATTTCATGCTCTTTCCAGCACAATTGGAATCACCTTAAAATCCGTCCGGAGCGTTGAGTTGTGGACAAAACAATCTGACGCTGCACCAGAATCCGAGTCAAACTACAAGTCCAAAGGTGTTACGTCACCTCCACTTGGGCCCATTGGCCTTGTACGACCTAGGGTTAGTTTTAGGCTGCCTTGGGACGTCCTCCCACCTCCTTGGCCGCCACCCCTTGCTCCTATATAAGTAGATCCATCTAGTAGCTTTTCCTTTGGGGATTTGTTTAGTTAAAAGTTAGCCATTGCAACTTGTACTTTGTTTGTGTCCAACGACAGACCAAGACCGCTTACGGATCCCCACCTTTATCAAAACTTCATACATACTCGCAATATTCAGATTGCTTTTATCATATTTTGCTTGTTCTTGATTGCTTGCAGGAATAGACCTTCGTGGTCAGGTTGATTGTGCTCGGCGTGGTCAATAACCTCTCGGAGTTGGTTTAGCGATTGCTAAGGCGCAACGTCGTGCACGTTTGTAGTCGGATCGTCAAAATCGTCTCCACCAAATCAATAGTTATCATCTCATCGAAAGATCGGGACACCCCGCCTCTATCAAGTGCCTGACCATGTGGTTGTGTGTGTTGTCCCAACTCTCGAGATGGTGAAGATGTGTCCATCGTCCAAGAACTTCTATCTCCGGAACCTGGCTCTGATACCACTTGATAGAGGCGGGGTGTCCCGATCTTTCGATGAGATGATAACTATTGATTTGGTGGAGACGACTTTGACGATCCGACTACAAACGTGCACGACGTTGCGCCTTAGCAATCGCTAAACCAACTCCGAGAGGTTATTGACCACGCCGGGAGCACAATCAACCTGACCACGAAGGTCTATTCCTGCACGTAAATGTTCCAAATGTTCTTCCAAAGATTTGCTATAAATCAGTATATCATCAAAATAGACTACCACAAATCGTCCAATGAAAGCACGTAAAACTTCGTTCATTAATCTCATGAAAGTACTAGGTGCATTAGTTAACCCAAAAGGCATGACTAACCACTCATATAATCCAAACTTAGTTTTAAATGCTGTTTTCCATTCATCTCCCAATTTCATACGAATTTGATGGTATCCACTACGCAAATCAACTTTGGAGAATATTGTAGAGCCACTCAATTCATCAAGCATATCATCTAGCATAGGAATAGGGTGACGATAACGAATAGTAATATTATTAATGCCTCTACAATCAACACACATACGTGACGTACCATCCTTTTTCGGCACTAGAATAATAGGAACAACACAAGGACTAAGGGATTCGCGTATATAACCTTTGTCGAGCAGCTCCTGTACTTGACGCATAATCTCCTTCGTCTCCTCTGGATTGGTACGGTATGGTGCACGGTTGGGTAATGATGCACCGGGAATTAAGTCAATTTGATGCTCAATCCCTCGAATAGGTGGTAATCCCGGTGGCACGTCTTGTGGAAAGACGTCAGCGAACTCCTGCAAAATGTTAGTGACAGCAGGGGGCAAGGAGGAAGGCACGTCCTCGAATGAAAATAATGCCTCTTTGCACACAAAAGCATAGCAAATAGATTTGCTAAAATCTAGCTCATCAATATCAGATTTGGTGGCAAGTAAACATGCACTTTTCAATTTAATTTCAGAAGCAACAGTAGATGGTTTATTATTAGTCTTCATGTGTTGCTCAAATTCTTTTGCCACAATCTGATTTTCACTCTTATTTTTCTCCTGTTTTGCTTTATTAGCTCTATTAATATCATCTTTCAAAATGGACTTAGGAGTCATAGGAAGCAAAGTAATATTTTTATCCTTATGAACAAGAGTATACTGATTGTTTCTACCATGGTGTACAGAATTTTTATCAAATTGCCATGGTCTACCAAGTAACAAGGAACATGCTTGCATAGGTACCACATCACAATCAACATAATCAGCATATGTAGAGATACTAAAATGCACACGAACAGTACGTGTTACCTTAACCTTGCCGCTGTTGTTGAACCATTGGATGTAGTAAGGATGTGGATGTGGTCTTGTGGTGAGAGATAGCTTCTCCACCATCTCCATGCTAGCCAAGTCGTTGCAGCTCCCTCCATCTATGATGACGCGAATAGAACGTTCCTTCACAACTCCCTTTGTATGGAACAAATTATGCCTCTGATTTTGCTCAGCTTGTGTAACCTGCACACTCAAAACACATTGAGCAAATAAACATTCATACGTGTCAGCATTTTCAGCATCCATGTATTGTGTCTCATGATCAGAATCATCTCCACCGCGTTCCTCATGTGTAATAAGAGCCAAAGTCTCCTCATCATAGTCACTAGCGGACTCATACCCACCATCCTCAGTAGCAATCATCACACGCTGAGATTTGCATTCTCTCGCAAAATGTCCTCTTCCCTTACAACGACGACAAATAATATCACTTGTGTGCCCTGTTGACGCCATGGAAGAAGAAGAGCTCTGTGCAGGCCCGGCAGGTGTGCTCTTGGCAGATAGAGGTGGTTGTGCCTGCTTTCTTGTATCACGGTTGGAGGTGGCACCTGAAGGAGGTGATGGTGCAGTGAAAGTAGATGATGCACGTGGTGTCCATGATGAAGGTCGACCTGCAGAAAAGTTAGTGCGGCGCCAATGCTGTCGATCCTGCACTTCACGTTCAGCTTTACAAGCAAGATGGAATAAGCGAGTGATATTATTATAATCTTTATAGTCTAGAATGTTCGAATCTCTCTATTTAATCCACCCAGAAAAGCGTGCAAGCATAGCTTCATTCTCCTCAACAATACCACATCTAATCAAGCCAGTTTGTAATTCCCGATAATATTCTTCTACTGAATTTTTCCTTGTCTTAAGCGCTGCAATTTTGAAGTAATTCACGTTGATAATATGGTGGAACCCAACGATACGCATAGCAGTTTTCAAAGCAGCCCAAGTAGCTGGAACAGGATATAATCTACAATGTTGAGACCACCAAACACATGCAAAGCTAGTGAAAGCACAAACAGCAGCAGGAACACGTCTCTCCTCGGGATATTGTAAACATGTAAATCGTTGTTCAGTTTCTAACTCCCAAGTAAGATATATATCAGGAACATATCTACCCTCAAATGGTGGAATATTCAATTTCAGTTTAGGGAGATGGTCATGATCTCGTACTGAGGGGAGCCCTAATATTGCCATTATTTGCATGTGGACGACACGGTGGTTGTGGTGCTGGTAGTTGCACGTAGTTCGATGTTGATCAACCTCATCCTCATAATCGCCCAAATACTCATCATCCTCCTCGGTACCACCACCAGCAGTAGCAGGAGCCAAAGAAGCACCAACAGCGATAGCAGCGGCACCAGAATTTTGTCTGGCTCAATAGGAACACGCTGAGCTCGTCCATACTGATTCGGAAGGGGCGTAGTTGTTGTCGTCTGCAGAGGTGCGATAGGTGCAGCCGGCGGTGGTTGTGGAAGACGCATGAGCAATTCATTGAACTTGCTATCAATCTTTGTTTCAAACGTCTTCTCAATGCCATCTATCTTCTCCATGGCCTCGTCAAATCTGTTTAGCACATCTTGCACTGTCCAATCATCATTTGCTGAAACTTATCATGTAGCTGTTTGTTCGTCGAGTTCTCCCAATCAGTCTCATCGGCTTGTGATCCTGCCATGGTTAGCAACAAATAGAAACACACAAGAATATGATCCTCAGGCTACTAAGAAGTGGTGGTGGTGTATCACAAACCCGTCAAGCAAATCTCAAATTCTTACCAGTTCTTACCCAAAGAGCGGTGGTGATCGGCAACCGTTGTAGTCAAAACTCTCAAAGCTTGGATATAGCGATTACCAGGGAGAGTCCAACACACGACGTAGATGTATGTGGAGCTGGGAAGGCTTATAATATGGTAGCAAAAAGGGTCAGCAATAATCAATTCAGAGATGCAAAGTTGAATAAACGCTCAACGACGGTACTGTGCTGGTCCTAGGCTAGACCGGACTAGAGACGCGAGCCTAGAACACTAATGAGGTCACGGCGTAGCACAACTAGCATCATTGAAGGATACTAAGTAGCTCTCGAGAGCAAGATATAAGTGAAGATCACAACGGCAGTGAAGATAATGATGAAAAACAACTGCCAAGCAGGACATACAAAAACTCTCTCTCCAACTTTCCTCTTGAAAAGTTTGAGCCAATTTTCTGATAAATTCTTTCAAAGAATGCTACTAACTCAAGCTTTCCAATGCAAAAATAATCACTCAATTTCTAGTTGATATGAGGAGTCAAAGAATTATAAAACTGGCCTGAAAAATTGGAACAAGCTGTGTTCACGAACTTCAGAGGGCAAAACAACCTATTTAGAAGCCGATTTTGAGGTGTCAAATATTGAACAAGCTTCTGCAACTATTTAGATGCGGCTCATCTCTAGCTTCAATTTGAGTACTCACGGAGCCAAAACGGACTTCGCATGAGGAAGATATACCTGTTTTATCGAAGCAGTCGCAAAAGCAGATTCCAATCCGAATTCAGTACGAGATTGATTCATCCGTTTTTTTCTTCTCTTTTTTCTCACGCTTTTTCTTTTCTTCTCTCTTTTTTCTTTCCTTTTTTTTTTTTTTTTTTTCCCTCTTTCCAAGACAAACTAGATAAGATGCAAATTGGATCAAAGAAGATATGAATGACCTCAACTATGATTATGACAATGAGCAGTCGCGAGCACGTGGTGGAAATTAATGGATGGGATGGTGGGCGGTGGAAGGAATAATGATGCAGCGGCGTGACTAATGTGAACAGAACTCGAAACTCTAAAGGAACTAGACACTAAGACCAGCAAGCGACACGACGATGTAACCGATAATTCAACCACGCAAGCAATGAATAGAAAATTGCAAAGGCTCGATGGCTTGGATAAAGGATGAACAGATCTAACTTTTTTGTGGCTTTTTCGTGGACTGTAGGTATGAATGACAGATCGACCTAACTATGAAAAACTGTAAAATCTCACGAGCAACCTGAAACCGATACCACTTGATAGAGGCAAAGGTGTCCCGTCTTTCGATGAGATGGTGGATTTCGCTTTGGTGGAAGTCGACTTTGACGATCCGACTACGACGTCGCGAGGACGTCGCGCCTTAGCAATCGCTAAACCAACTCCGAGAGGTTATTGACCACGCCGAGCACGATCAACGACCACGAGGGTCTATTTCCTGCGAGCAAACGAAGAACAAGCAAGAAACTGAGATTGCAATATGGATATTGCGAATATAAGATGAAAGCTTTATTGATCAAGGTGGGGTTCTGTGGACGCCTTTGTGCAGTCGTTGAACACAAACGAAACTGTGAAGTTGCAGCTATGGCGAACTTTTAATCTAAACAAAACCCAAAGTCTAAACGGTGCCCTAAGGGCTGTATATATGGCGGAAGAGGGGTGAATTTCGTGGCCCTTGGTGGAGGGGTCCAAACTAACCCTATCTCTTGTTTCCCACACATACGGACTCTAAAAATAGCCTATACTAATGTATTTCAAAATTACATGGGCCTGGCCCAACAATAAGGTGACGCAACACCTAGAATAGCCTCTGGACGAAATTTATGAAGTGGCATCTTGTATATTTCGTCCAAGGCTTCATGCACTCATTATGGTGGCTTCAAAGTCCTGAAATCATCACTTGTAACTCCGTTCTTGTTCCCGTTGCGCATGCCATCATCTCCATGCTTGTTCTTGCTCCAATGTTCATCCTTCTCCAAGCTAGGCCCTTCATTTGTAAGCAAAACAAATGTATCCAATTTAGGCAGCATCATATTCTCATGAACATTAGAATCATTACCAAGAAACGAAAGTACACGGTAATTTAGTTGGCGTCTTGTGAGCTCTAGTAATTGGTCCAAGTATGTATAGCAGCAGGGGCTGTGGGTGTAACAATGGTATTGATGTCCTCATCATCCTCCCCTTCTTGAAATGAAGTCGTCCTCGACGGAAGTTCATCTTCCTCACCCAAATATGGCCTCAAATCTGCAATGTTAAAAGTGGGACTAACCCCAAAATCTGCAGGCAGCTCAAGTTTATATGCATTATCATTTACTTTCTCCAACACGTTAAAGGGACCAGCAGCACGTGGCATTAGCTTTGATTTGCGCAAATCAGGAAATCTATCCTTACGCAAATGTAACCAAACAAGATCTGCTGGTGCAAACACAACATGTTTTCTACCCTTATCTCCAGCAAGTTTATATTTAGCATTCATACGCTCAATGTTTTCCTTAGTTAACTCATGCATTTTAAAAATCAATTCAGCATGTTCTTTAGCATCAAAATTAACCTTCTCTGAAGATGGAAGAGGTAACAAATCAATAGGTGCACGAGGTAGGAAACCATACACAACTTCAAAAGGGCACATCATAGTAGTAGAATGCAATGAACGATTATAAGCAAATTCAATATGAAGCAAGCATTCCTCCCACATTTTCTTATTTTTCTTTAGAACAGCCCTAAGCATAGTAGACAATGTTCTATTGACTACTTCAGTTTGTCCATCAGTTTGGGGGTGACAAGTAGTACTAAAAAGCAGTTTAGTCCCCAACTTAGCCCATAAACATCTCCAAAAGTGGCTAAGAAATTTAGTATCACGATCTGAAACAATAGTATTTGGCACACCATGCAAGCGAATAATTTCACGAAAGAACAAATCAGCAACATTGACACATCATCGCTTTTATGACATGGTATAAAGTGTGCCATTTTCGAGAATCTATCCACGACAACAAATATGCTATCCTCCTTCTTTGTTCTAGGTAAACCTAAAACAAAGTCCATAGATATATCCTCCCAAGGAACACTAGGTACAGGCAAAGGCATATATAAACCATGAGGATTGAGTTGTGACTTAGCTTTTTGACATGTAGTGCATGAGCAATAAAACGCTCAACATCCGTCTCATCTTTGGCCAAAAGAAATGTGTAGCAAGTCGTCCTCCGTCTTCTTCACGCCAAAGTGTCCCATTAGTCCTCCTCCATCGCCTCCTGCAACAACAAAAGACGAACGGAGCTAGCTGGAATGCATAGCTTGTTAGCACGGAACACAAATCCATCATTAACGACAAACTTGTTCCATGTTCTTCCTTCTTTACAATTCTGCAATACATCTTTAAAATCAGCATCATTCACATATTGATCTTTGATGGTCTCCAAACCAAATATTTTGAAGTCAAGTTGTGAAAGCATAGTATAGCGACGAGACAATGCATCAGCAATAACATTTTCTTTACCCTTCTTGTGTTTAATGACATAAGGGAAAGTCTCAATGAATTCAACCCATTTAGCATGTCTATGATTCAGTTTAGCTTGACTTTTAATATGTTTCAATGATTCATGATCAGAATGTATAACAAATTCTTTGGGCCATAAATAATGTTGCCATGTTTCTAAAGTCCGAACAAGAGCATATAATTCTTTATCATAAGTAGAGTAATTCAGACTAGGCCCACTCAATTTTTCAGAAAAGTATGCAACAGGTTTGCCATCTTGTAATAACACACCTCCTAATCCAATTCCACTAGCATCACATTCAAGCTCAAAAGTCTTATTAAAATCAGGAAGTTGGAGTAAAGGAGCATGTGTCAACTTAGCTTTCAATACCGTGAAGGCTTCTTCCGTGCGGTACCCCAAACAAAAGGCACATCCTTCTTTGTAAGCTCGTTGAGAGGTGCAGCAATGGTGCTGAAATCTCTCACAAAACGCCTATAGAAACCAGCGAGGCCAAGGAAACTCCTCACTTGTGTGACCGTTTTGGGCTGCGGCCAACTCTCAATAGCTTCAATCTTGGCTTTATCTACTTCAATTCCCTATGGAGTAACAACATAGCCAAGAAAAGATACTCGGTCGGTGCAAAAGGTGCACTTCCCAAGGTTACCAAACAAACGTGCATCACGTAGAGCATTAAAAACAGCACGTAAATGTTCCAAATGTTCTTCCAAAGATTTGCTATAAATCAGTATATCATCAAAATAGACTACCACAAATCGTCCAATGAAAGCACGTAAAACTTCGTTCATTAATCTCATGAAAGTACTAGGTGCATTAGTTAACCCAAAAGGCATGACTAACCACTCATATAATCCAAACTTAGTTTTAAATGCTGTTTTCCATTCATCTCCCAATTTCATACGAATTTGATGGTATCCACTACGCAAATCAACTTTGGAGAATATTGAAGAGCCACTCAATTCATCAAGCATATCATCTAGCCTAGGAATAGGGTGACGATAACGAATAGTAATATTATTAATGCCTCTACAATCAACACACATACGTGACGTACCATCCTTTTTCGGCACTAGAATAATAGGAACAGCACAAGGACTAAGGGATTCGCGTATATAACCTTTGTCGAGCAGCTCCTGTACTTGACACATAATCTCCTTCGTCTCCTCTGGATTGGTACGGTATGGTGCACGGTTGGGTAATGATGCACCGGGAATTAAGTCAATTTGATGCTCAATCCCTTGAATAGGTGGTAATCCCGGTGGCACGTCTTGTGGAAAGACGTCAGCGAACTCCTGCAAAATGTTAGTGACAGCAGGGGGCAAGGAGGAAGGCACGTCCTCGAATGAAAATAATGCCTCTTTGCACACAAAAGCATAGCAAATAGATTTGCTAAAATCTAGCTCATCAATATCAGATTTGGTGGCAAGTAAACATGCACTTTTCAATTTAATTTCAGAAGCAACAGTAGATGGTTTATTATTAGTCTTCATGTGTTGCTCAAATTCTTTTGCCACAATCTGATTTTCACTCTTATTTTTCTCCTGTTTTGCTTTATTAGCTCTATTAATATCATCTTTCAAAATGGACTTAGGAGTCATAGGAAGCAAAGTAATATTTTTATCCTTATGAACAAGAGTATACTGATTGTTTCTACCATGGTGTACAGAATTTTTATCAAATTGCCATGGTCTACCAAGTAACAAGGAACATGCTTGCATAGGTACCACATCACAATCAACATAATCAGCATATGTAGAGATACTAAAATGCACACGAACGAGACGTGTTACCTTAACCTTGCCGCTGTTGTTGAACCATTGGATGTAGTAAGGATGTGGATGTGGTCTTGTGGTGAGAGATAGCTTCTCCACCATCTCCATGCTATCCAAGTCGTTGCAGCTCCCTCCATCTATGATGGCCTTGAATAGAACGTTCCTTCACAACTCCTTTGTATGGAACAAATTATGCCTCTGATTTTGCTCAGCTTGTGTAACCTGCACACTCAAAACACATTGAGCAACTAAACATTCATACTGTCGGCATTTTCAGCAGCCATGTATTGTGTCTCATGATCAGAATCATCTCCTTGTGTTCCTCATGTGTAATAAGAGCCAAAGTCTCCTCATCATAGTCACTAGCGGACTCATACCCACCATCCTCGTAGCAATCATCACACGCTGAGATTTGCATTCTCTCATAAAATGTCCTCTTCCCTTTCAACGACGACAAATAATATCACTTGTGTGCCCTGTTGACGCCATGGAAGAAGAAGAGCTCTGCAGGCCCGGCAGGTGTGCTCTTGGCAGATAGAGGTGGTTGTGCCTGCTTTCTTGTATCACGGTTGGAGGTGGCACTGAAGGAGGTGATGGTGCGGTGGAAGTAGATGATGCATGGTGTCCATGATGAAGGTCGACTGCAGAAAAGTTAGTGCGGCGCCAATGCACATCGATCCTGCACTTCACGTTCAGCTTTACAAGCAAGATGGAATAAGCGAGTGATATTATTATAATCCTTATAGCCTAGAATGGTCTGAATCTCTCTATTTAATCCACCCGAAAACGTGCAAGCATAGCTTCATTCTCCTCAACAATACCACATCTAATCAAGCCGGTTTGTAATTCACGATAATATTCTTCTACTAAATTTTTCCTTGTCTTAAGCGCTGCAATTTTGAAGTAATTCACGTTGATAATATGGTGGAACCCAACGAGTACGCATAGCAGTTTTCAAAGCAGCCCAAGTAGCTGGAGCAGGATATAATCTACAATGTTCGACCACCAAACACATGCAAAGCTAGTGAAAGCACAAACAGCAGCGAGGAACACGTCTCTCCTCGGGATATTGTAAACATGTAAATCGTTGTTCAGTTTCTAACTCCCAAGTAAGATATATATCAGGAACATATCTACCCTCAAATGGTGGAATATTCAATTTCAGTTTAGGGAGATGGTCATGATCTCGTACTGAGGGGAGCCCTAATATTGCCATTATTTGCATGTGGGCGACCTGGTGGTTGTGGTGCTGGTGGTTGCACGTAGTTCGATGTTGATCAACCTCATCCTCATAATCGCCCAAATACTCATCATCCTCCTCGGTACCACCAGCAGTAGTAGCAGAGCCAAAGAAGCACCAACAGCAGAGCAGCGGCACGAAATTTTGTCCTGGCTCAATAGGAACACGCTGAGCTCGTCCATACTGATTCGGAAGGGGGCGTAGTTGTTGTCGTTGCAGAGGTGCGATAGGTGCAGCCGGCGGTGGTTGTGGAAGACGCGCGAGCAATTCATTGAACTTGCTATCAATTTTTGTTTCAAACGTCTTCTCAATGCCATCTATCTTCTCCATGGCCTCGTCAAATCTGTTTAGCACATCTTGCACCTGTCCAATCATCATTTGCTGAAACTTATCATGTAGCTGTTTGTTCGTCAGGTTCTCCCAATCAGTCTCATCGGCTTGTGATCCTGCCATGGTTAGCAACAAATAGAAACACACAAGAATATGATCCTACACGCTAC
Organism: Aegilops speltoides; assembly: GCA_021437245.1. Classification (NCBI taxonomy): domain Eukaryota; kingdom Viridiplantae; phylum Streptophyta; class Magnoliopsida; order Poales; family Poaceae; genus Aegilops; species Aegilops speltoides. The sequence goes on from JAHHZJ010003494.1 coordinate 67,829, forward strand.
TAAGAAGTGGTGGTGGTGTATCACAAACCCGTCAAGCAAATCTCAAATTCTTACCAGTTCTTAAAGCAGCGGTGGTGATCGGCAACCGTTGTAGTCAAAACTCTCAAAGCTTGGATATAGCGATTACCAGGGAGAGTCCAACACACGACGTAGATGTATGTGGAGCTGGGAAGGCTTATAATATGGTAGCAAAAAGGGTGACAATAATCAATTCAGAGATGCAAAGTTGAATAAGCGCTCAACGACGAGTCTTGGCTGGTCCTAGGCTAGACCGGACTAGAGACGCGAGCCTAGAACACTAATGAGGTCACGGCGTAGCACAACTAGCATCATTGAAGGATACTAAGTAGCTCTCGAGAGCAAGATATAAGTGAAGATCACAACGGCAGTGAAGATAATGATGAAAAACAACTGCCAAGCAGGACATACAACAACTCTCTCTCCAACTTTCCTCTTGAAAAGTTTGAGCCAATTTTCTGATAAATTCTTTCAAAGAATGCTACTAACTCAAGCTTTCCAATGCAAAAATAATCACTCAATTTCTAGTTTATATGAGGAGTCAAAGAATTATAAAACTGGCCTGAAAAATTGGAACAAGCTGTGTTCACGAACTTCAGAGGGCAAAAAAACCTATTTAGAAGCCGATTTTGAGGTGTCAAATATTGAACTAGCTTCTGCAACTATTTAGATGCGGCTCGTCTCTAGCTTCAATTTGAGTACTCACGGAGCCAAAACGGACTTCGCATGAGGAAGATATACCTGTTTTACTGAACAGTGCGCAAAACAGATTCCAATCCGAATTCAGGTACGAGATTGATTCTAGATAGATCCGTTTTTTTTTCTTCTCTTTTTTTTCTCACGCTTTTTTTCTTTTTCTTCTCTCTTTTTTTCTTTTTTTTCTTTCCTTTTTTCTTTTTTTTTTTTTTTTCTCCCTCTTTCCAAGACAAACTAGATAAGATGCAAATTGGATCAGGCGAAGATATGAATGACCTCAACTATGATTATGACAATGAACAGTGTGTAGCACGTGGTGGAAATTAATGGATGGGATGGTGGACGGTGGAAGGAATAATGATGCAGCGGCGGCGTGACTAATGTGAACAGAACTCGAAACTCTAAAGGAACCAGACACTAAGACCAGCAACTCACACGACGATGTAACCGATAATTCAACTATGCAAGCAATGAATAGAAAATTGCAAAGGCTCAGACTGGCTTGGATAAAGGATGAACAGATCTAACTTTTTTTTGTGGCTTTTTCGTGGACTGTAGGTATGAATGACAGATGCGATCTAACTATGAAAAACTGTAAAATCTCACAGAGCAACCTGAAAACTGATACCACTTGATAGAGGCAAAGGTGTCCCATCTTTCGATGAGATGGTGGATTTCGCTTTGGTGGAAGTCGACTTTGACGATCCGACTACGAACGTGCGAGGACGTCGTGCCTTAGCAATCGCTAAACCAACTCCGAGAGGTTATTGACCACGCCGGAGCACGATCAACCTGACCACGAGGGTCTATTTCCTGCGAGCAAACGAAGAACAAGCAAGAAACTGAGATTGCAATCTGGATATTGCGAATATAAGATGAAAGCTTTATTGATCAAGGTGGGGTTCTGTGACGCCTTTGTCTGGTCGTTGAACACAAACGAAGTACGCGAAGTTGCAGCTATGGCGAACTTTTAATCTAAACAAAACCCAAAGTCTAAACGGTGCCCTAAGGGCTGTATATATGGAGGAAGAGGGGGTGAATTTCGTGGCCCTTGGTGGAGGGGTCCGAAACTAACCCTATCTCTTGTTTCCCCACACATATGGACTCTAAAAATAGCCTATACTAATGTATTTCGAAATTACATGGGCCTGGCCCAATAATAAGGTGACGCAGCACCTAGAATAGCCTCTGGACGAAATTTATGAAGTGGCATCTTGTATATTTCGTCCAAAGCTTCATGCACTCATTATGGTGGCTTCAAAGTCCTGAAATCATCACTTGTAACTCCATTCTTGTCCCCCTTGCGCATGCCATCATCTCCATGCTTGTTCTTGCTCCAATGTTCATCCTTCTCCAAGCTAGGCCCTTCATTTGTAAGCAAAACAAATGTATCCAATTTAGGCAGCATCATATTCTCATGAACATTAGAATCATTACCAAGAAACGAAAGTACACAGTAATTTAGTTGGCGTCTTGTGAGCTCTAGTAATTGGTCCAGTATGTATAGCAGCAGGGGCTGTGGGTGTAACAATGGTATTGATGTCCTCATCAGAGAAGCTACCCAAGCTCAAGTCCGCGACTTCCACGAGCTACTACGACCTCGACACCGACCACAAGATTCCTTTCTATGGGACTCAAGAACCCGAGGAGTACCTCGAGTGGGAGCGTTTGATGGACGACTACCTCAAGCTACATCAAGTTCCTCCAGAAGATCAAGTGAAGTGCGCCACAAGAAACTTCCGCGACTACGCATTGGCATGGTGGCTTCACACACCTTCGGAGAGCTACGAGATGAGTTGGCCCAAGACGAAGAGAGCTTTACGGCGATAGTTTGTGCCTCCAACCTACACGGAACAACTTCGACACCAATTGGAGAACACCACCCAAGGATCCAAGTCCATCGACAAGTATTTCAAGGAGATGATGATTGCCTTGCGACGAGCCGGCGTGGACGACCCCATTTTGATGAAGTTCCACTTCATGATGGGATTGCACAACGACATCTCCAAGACCATCTTCCTCGAGAACTACAAGTCCATCGACGACTACTACATTGGTGCTCTCAAGGCGGAACAAGAACTCATGAAGGCCAAGGCTTCTCCACCCCAAGCAAACTTCGCGGCGACGAAGCTCTACGACAAGCATGAGGCTAGTACCACCAAGATGTCCAAGCCCGACGAGTTCCAAGACGATGCTCCCAAGGACCAAGCCTTGGAGGCGAGCGACAAGGTGGCGAGCAAGGATGATGCTTCCATCTTAGGAGGCGAGAGTGATGATGTGCCATCTTCGGCCTTCAGCCACGACGAGAGTGATGTTGAGCCATCTTCGGCCTTCATCCACGACGAGAGTGATGATGTGCCATCTTCGGCCTTCATCCACGGCGACCACGACGAGATGGTTAAGCATGGGACTTTCCCTTCGACCACGGCGATGTATGATGACTTGAGTGACTTTTGCCACCATATTGAGAGTGAGAGTGACTTCACCACTAGCCCCATATATGATGAGCCACCCCAATTCTCATGTGAGGAGAGCCACCACCACCACCACTGAAGTGATTTGAGTGACTCCACCATATGCGACATTGAGTGCACCTATTTTGAGGGAGTGAGTGAACCACCACATAGAGAGAGTGAGATAGTTGATAGATCTCGTGAGGCCATTTGCATTTCTAACAACTTGACCTCTACCTCTATTATGTCTTCTCGTTTGGTGCTAGGTCCCATTGATGATGACGCGCCGATCCTCGACGACTTCGTCCTCCCTTTGGACAAGACGATGGCCATGGTGGAATATGATGCACCCCCCACAGGGTTCCATCAAGATGAAGATGACCACCATTTGGTCTTTCCCACCTCACCTACACCACTTGAGTGGAATGACAAAGGTAACAAAGGTGAAGGTGATGCTCTAGTCCCACTAGTGGACATTCTTGACATTGATTGCTTGCATGATGTTGATCCACCTATTGCCATGCTTCAGGCTAGTATGATTTCCCCATGCGATGATTTGCCCATTTATGATGAGTCTGATGATTCTCTTGTGGAGTCTATTAGTTGTTATGCCATGTTACATAGGATTTCTTGTGACAATTCTTTAGGTCACATCATGTTTGATAATCCGCTTGACTTGTCATATGCTATGCATGAGATCTCCCGTATGTCATATTTGCAATCTCTTCATAGTGACTATGCATATGCCATTAAAATAAATCCAATTTGCACATATGGCATAGATGACAAGCCCATGGTTATTGGCATTTGTTTCTCTTGTGATGATATTGATATGCTCCCTTTGCATCATTTATCTCATATGCCATGCCATGACTACCTAGCTTCGGATATGCATTGTTTTGGATGTTGTCCATTTTCGCCATGTGATGTTTCCGATATTGCTCATGAGGAGACCCCCATAGTTTCCTCATACATGTTAGGAGAATTTTATCCATCCCATTCATTGCATGATCCCAATACATGTGTGCACCATATGCTCCCCATGAATAAACATGCTTTTGATGTGCCATATACTTGTTCGCTCAATTTGTGTCCCCATCGTGTCATACATAATAACTATTCTTTCATGGTGGATGACATGTTCTTATACCATGCATCAAATTTCTTTGAGCGATGCTTATCTTGTGCTAACTCACACGTGCACATACACATCATGATGGATGATGTGTACATTTACCATGCGCACAATTTCTTTGGTTTGTGTCTCTTTTGTGTAGGTACCCATGAATACTTGTCAACCTCGCAATCCCACGAGTTGACAAAACGAGCTCTTGAGAGCAATGACGATTTGGGATCCCGTGGACTATCCTTACCACCGTTCCCTTCGTGCAAGGACTACGCGCAACTCCTCTACTTGGCTCTCACACGGCTATGGGCCATTTACCACTTGTCACCTTATGCTCATTTTACCGTGTTCACTTTGCATGCTATGCTTGCTCCTATGCCTTTGCCATGCAATTGTGACCCTTGCTTGCATCTACCCATGTTTCATCATTATGCTACTTCTATGTGTATTTGCATGCTTGGTAGAGATCCTTGTTGCTATTGCCATGTTTATCATGTGCCCCATGCTATTGTCCTCATATCTTGCTTTCATGCTTGTGCTATGACATGTGAAGTATTCATGCCCAATATTTGCACCAATGCCATGCTTGCCATGATTCCTCCTAGTATGTTGCATCTTCGCACTACTAGCATACTTGCCTTGATTGCTATGATTGCTCGCTATGTTGTATCACCCATGTTCCACTACTTGCTTTCTTGGGTTGATGACATATATGCTCATGCCTCTCACATGATATATCTTGATCATTGTCCCTTTGCTTCTCACATGCTTAACTTGATTGCCTCACACATGATGAACAATTGCTCTTTTTATTGTGTTGAGTGCCACGATATCTTCACTACACCCTATGCACGTTATGCTTGGATTGTCTTGCACTTGCCCCATGTGTTTAGACATTTCACTATATTTGGTGTTGTGAATGACTCTTTTGCCTACCATAGACCGTTCATTGAGCTCTTTATGCATGCTTGCTATGACCTTGAGGTAGATGCTTGTTCACTTATCATATATATTTGCATCTTGACCTCCCATTTCCATGCTTGTTCCCATGATATACTTGATTGTGCTCAATTTATATGCTCAACTGCCATGCCACACTTCTTTGTCAAACCATATGCTATGCTTGATGACAACACTTGTTGGGTGAATCACCTCTTGAATGCTTGGTTTTGCTCTTACGACAACCACATTTGTTTTTCCATGTGCTTGTTATCTTTGCTACTTTTGAAGGAACTACAAGACGGTGCGACATTGGAGAGTGCCCATTTGGAACTACAAGATGACGAATGCTTGGTGATCGTCCACTTCTACACGACGACATCATCTCTTTCCCATGGTGATTTGGATTTCGATCCGAGGTCGGATCTTTCCCAAGGGGGAGGGGATGATGCGGAGCATCCTACGAACATCACCATGTCAAGAGCCCATTTGGCAAGTGACACGTACGGCATCTACTTCACACACACTAAGGTGAATCATCTCCTTTACACGTGCTCACTTGACCCCTTCGAGGATGGCATACTACTTGACACTTCTCCCGTGTGCATGCATACGTATTGTCGGAACTTTACGGACGACAAGGAGGAGTGCAAGCGCCAAGGAACGACTACACCATCCGCGAGGGAAGCGTGGAAGAGAAGACGGAAGAAAGGAAGAAGAAGAACGGAGCAGGACTGGAGTTGCCTGGATCATCCGGACCCCCAGCCGGACGATCCGGACCGAGCCCGGATGATCCGGACGACCTCCCGGACGATCCGGCTAACGCGCCCGAAGAAAACAGAACCTGCTCGACGAAGCCGGATCATCCGGACGGTCGCCCGGATCATCCGGACCCCCGACACCCGGATCATCCGGGCCACCATGCGGATCATCCGGACCCGCTGCTTGCAGCGTGACTTGGGCCGAAGCCCGTGTACCCCTTCGCCCCTCACTTACCCCTTCGCCCCTTGGGCTATAAATAGACCTCCTCCACCTCCTTTCTAGGGTTAGCAAAGTGATAGCTCATTCTTAGGTGAGCTTTGCTCCTACCTATCTCTACTCTTGAGAGAGAGAGACCACTACTCCATTGGAGGCCAAGACCTCCATCTAGGAGAAGATCCCGCGGGATATCATCAAGACCCCCTTGTGGGAAGATCCATCTAGGATACCATCAAGACCTCCTCTTGGAGATGAACCTTACCTTGTATCTTTCCCTTTATTGTTCATGTACCTTGTGATCTTGTGTGTTTGATTGTCTAGTGGATGTGTGATTTGGACTTGTCCTTGAGTGTTTCCCTTTGTGATTTCTCCCCCGTTCTTCCCCGTGTTCATCGTGTTTTCGAGGGATCCCGCTCCAAACGTGAAAGATCGTCGCTATAGGGTTCCACCCTACATCAACTTTGTTTTAGGTTTACCTAGAACAAAGAAGGGGAGGGATAGCATATTTGTTGTCGTGGATAGATTCTCGAAAATGGCACACTTTATACCATGTCATAAAAGCGATGATGCTGTCAATGTTGCTGATTTGTTCTTTCGTGAAATTATTCGCTTGCATGGTGTCGTGGATTTTTCACGGCAGATGTCCTTAGTGTCAGGACTTAGTCGCGAGGCCAACGCATCTATGTGGTAGCTTGAGAGGGGTTGAGCGGAATCGAGAGACGCAACACAAGACAGGGATTTAGACAGCTTCGGGCCCCGGGAAACATCATCCGGTAAAAACCCTACATGCTGTTTGAGGCTAGGTCTCATTATTATCACGAGGTGGTCGCCGTAAACCGGCTCTCCTCTTTGTGTCTAGCCCTAAGATTGTTTCTTCTTGCTTGTAGCTTGTTCCTCTTTGGGGAGCCCTGCCCCTCCTTATATATGTTGAAGGGGCGGTTTACATGTGGAGTCCTATTAGGATTAGGACTATTCTATCTCTAATACAAACCGGATACAAGTCCTGGTCTTAACTCCTTGTAAGGCAAATATTCCTTTCCTCTTAAACCGGCCCACCATAGTTGAACCGGCCTTCATAAACCGCCAGACAAGCCACCGGGTCTTGTTGCTCCTCTGGCCCGTCTGCCGGATTACCAATCAACTGTAAATCGTCTGGTCTGTGCAGGTCACCGGTGAATCGCCAAGTCCGGCCGGTTTACGCCGCGGGGCATATCCCCGACATTAGCCCCCAAGTTTAGCTTGGATTTATCCACGGTAAACTTATGCTGCAAAATAAACACCAGAACAATTCTTACAGGTTGCGCTCTGGGTTAAGAATTCCTGTAGACTGACACTGATCATCCTTAAGTCCTTGTTATTTCCTCCTTCTAGAAACTCCGGGTCAATAACCAGCTTCATACTCAAATTGCTGGTGTTGGTTTCTCATAGAAAAATATTGTGAAGAATAATCCACTTGAGTCGGCTTCCAAAGCGCCGGTTTAAGAAATGTTGGTCTTGAAACTCATCCGATATTCAGCCGGTTTGAAGATGCAGAACTTGCCGGTTTATGATTACCACCATTGTCGGGTTATAAAAACTGATACTTCCGAGTCATGATTGTTGCAGACACCGGTTCATGATTGTTGCCAACGCCGGTTCATGATTATTAATGACGCCGAGTTGCAGCCACAGGGTCATAATGATTGGTGATGCCGGGTCAACCTAGTTTGCTCAATCGGAGAATTTGAAAATATTTCTTCGATAATAATATAATACCTGTAGCCCCCAAGTCTTGAGCAGAACAAAGTAATGGCTTAAGAGTTGCTTCAATATAAATACTGCCACTTAAGAAGAAATCCATATTGTTCATCCGAGTCACTTAGTAAAAACTGAATACTCCATATTATGTAGCCCCCAAGTGCCGGGTTGTTATGCTTGCAGCAACCTGGGACTTGTAATTTCCTGATGCTCATAAAAACTTCAACCAGTGTAGCCCCCAAGGGCCGGGTCATTATGCAATAATGAGCAGGGACTTTGATATATACTTCAATGAAAATAACATCATATGATGTAACCACCATCATGGGGCTTGAATTCACGTCCACAAGGTTAAGAGCCTTGTGCTTTACCAACTGAGCAGTGGACCCTTTAATATAATGAATAAAAAGCTTTGTACCTTGAATTGTTTAACAGGAGCAATTGGTAGCCCCCAAGTGCCGGCTCATTATAATGTGATGAGTCGGGTCTTCAATAAGATGAACAAAGAATGACTTTGCATTAGCCCCCAAGTGTCATGGTGCATGCTTGCAGCGACATGAGACTTGCATATTTGATGTAATCTCAACTTCAATAATGTAGCCCCCAAGTGCCGGGTTGTAAGCCTGCAGCAACTCGGGACTATTCCTTCAACTGTAGAATAAAAGCCATATCCATTGATAACATGATATCCATTGCGCTAAAGCGACTTTGAAAACCTCAATCATAATATTAATAACCATAATAAAAATCCAGCCATGTTGGCTATTCAAGATAATATAATCCGGTATGAAACCTTATTCATCCAATATCATAATGAAAATTCAGCCAAGTTTGGCTATTTGAATAATATAACCCAATCATTTATAAGCAAATGATTCCAATGGCGCAATCCAAATATATACTGGCGACGTATAGTCCAAACCCAGGCCGGTTTAATAAACACCGGATAATTTCCCATCATATACTGGCGACTTATCATCTTAAAGCCAGGCCGGTTTAATAAACACCGGATAATTTATAATCATGCTTTATTCAACCTGTTTCTGCATACAACAAGTTTAAAGTGTCCTGGCGGTTTACCGCCGGACGGGTCATAATGCCCAACATAAACCCGGGTTTATAACCAAGGTTGCACTTAAGAATAATCAAACATGAAATATATCATACCTGTGATATTGAATCACATTGCTAGTTATACCAACTTTTTGTAGTAAGAGTGATAACCCCAATCTTGAGTAATGATAACTCCTTTCATACTGTGCCGGTTGATGATAAACTGTACCGGGTTGTGATAAACGCCGGTTTAACCATATATAATGCTGGCGACTTATAGTCGAAATCAGACCGGACTGATAGTCTCCGGATTATGATTTGATCATGTACTGACAGCTTGTAATTGAAAGCCAAGCCGGGTTAATGGACACCGGTTTACTCCATGATAAGATGGTAACATAAAATCAAAAAACAAACTGGGCAAATAGTCTCCGGACTAAGAATGAATCGAATCCGTCAGCTGAACCGGCAAAAAAGGTGTTTGTTGACATAAAAGAAATCCAACAAAGACAAAGAACAAACAAGCCATGAAAATAACATGGAAGCAAAGGCAATGATAAAAACCGTTTGCAAAAATATGCTATACTGAGCTGATCAGATGGTATTACCATGGTCGGACAGGACCAAGCCCCCAATAGGAGTGGACAATGATTCAAGTCAGCCAGGTCCCCAAATGATTCGTGGCATATATGCCAATCAAGAGGCGTGGCAATGGTTCGGGTTCGACCAAGCCCCCAAGTGATTTTGTGGCCTTAGGCCGATCAAGAGGCGTGACTAGTTCAGACTTGACCATGTCCCCAAGTGATCTGGTGGCTGTCGCCTATCAAAAGGTGTCGCGTTGGTTCGGACACGACCAAGGCCCTAAGTGATATATAAAAAGCAAATGTCAAGGGGTAAACCGGAGGCCGCTTTAAAAACAGAACCTCCGTGTAACCACGCATGATGTAAAAAAGAACAGAAACCCCACTTTATGAAGCAGAAGCCCCCATGTGATCAATATGTTAGGCCAATAAGGCAGGATATCCATGTTTGAACCGCGCATCATGGCAGCAGGTCCTCTTCGGTAATTTTTAACTTTTTTGCAAGAGATAAATTCTTCTTGAACCGGGATCTTGAACCGGATATGGAGAGCTTCAAAGTTTTGTGGGAGACATCTTTCCCTTGAACCGGATTTTAAACTGAAATCTTCATTTTCAGCCGGAAATTTTCTGACGGCCTTTAAACTCGAACTTGCGAGAAGTTAATTCCTTTTTGAACCGGAAACTCCTAAACCGGATTTGAGAGCTTCAGTGAGACTGGCTTCCCTTGAACCGGATTTTAAACCGGAATCTTTTCTGATGACCCGGAACTTCTTCATTGAGCCGGGATTTTATAATTGTCATATATTTTCTAAGCCGGAAATTTTCTGACGGCCTTCAAATAACAGTAGCCTCCGGGACCGGGTTATCTTTCCCTCCATTGTCCTGGGGTTTTTAAATTTGCTGAAACTGGCAAGACTTGTTGCGTCATATCATCATAGCCCCCGAGTCTCAAGGTGACCCGAAGAGTTGGCTTGAGATTCTCCATATGTGACCAGCATAAGTTGTATATCATCGGTGTTGATAGCCCGATGTGAATCCACAGAAGGTTGAGGTGACTGCGGCGGGTTATAAATGATCCCGTATGAGCCGTGTCAGCAACTCGGCCAATGGTTCCTTCCAACTGGCGATTTGAAGTTAACCAAACTATAGTGGCGGTGACTTGTGCGCCTGCCCATTGAACCATCCAGTGCAAACGGCGGTTGATAATAATTTGCCTCCAATTTGAAAGAAAGCCGGGCTACCCAAGCTGTGACTTGCTCATACTTCAATAAACAGCTCATGCAGACAGGCGCGGCCCGGTGTGTTGATGTAGACCAGGCCGCAAGAGATGGGCGGAAAAGACGACCGCAACATCAGAGGCGATATAGATAAATGAGTCAGACATGGTGTTGTAGGCCGGTGCAGTCTGGTGAACCGGCCTTGGTGTTGTAAGACGGCGTGGACGGGCGAGTCAACACGTCGTTCTGATGTAGTGAACAATTGTCCTACATCACAAAGCATCATAGGCCAGAGTAATTGTTTTTTGGCAAAAGGAATATGGTCCAAATCTATATTTAAAAGGATATCACCTGATTCGCCCGAACAACAGGTGAAACGGCATGGACGGGAGAGTCGGCCACGGGGTCGGACGGGTAAATCGCCCATAGTGTTGTAAACCACCGCGGACGGGCGAGTTGTCTTCCATGTTGTAAGCTGGCGCGGACACGTGAACCGGCCGCGAGAGCGGACGGGCGAGTCGTCCATGGCGTTATGGCGAGCACGGCGCGCGTGAACCGCCGCGAGCGCGACGGGCGAAGTCGTCCATGGCGTTATGGCAAGCGCTGGCGGCGACTTCGGCCACAGGCGCGGTCAGATGTAAACTGAACAGCGGGGCGACGACTTGCACGCGTATCCGTCGAGCAACATGACACGGACGAACGCCAGTGCAGAGTTATGCTGGTTCGCGCTCCATATCCGCTGTATAACACCTTTGTCGCGAATGACTATCCTGCATAAAAATATTACATGACAAAATATTTGTTCTTCACAAATTAATATGTGCTATTAAAACAGACTGGACGAATATCACCTGATGTTTAAACGAGAGAAGATCTGGTCATGTCGCCATAAACAGTAAACCATAGTCTTGTTTTTCTTGGACAAAGAGGACTTGTGCGTACGTCCGCCAGGACACTGACGAAGGCAACAGTAGCGGGTCACGACACAGGGGCGAGTTGGTAGTGCGGTTGCTTGTTTCAGCCGCGGAGGCAGCAGGCGAGGTGACGGAGCGACGCGTCGGCCATGGCAGAGCCGCAGCAGCGGGGGAGCGGCCGGGTCGACCCAGGCGGTTTTGACCCAGTTGCGGTGGCCGTGGATGTAGTACGTGGACCTAGCACTGGTGGTCCTCTGTAAGATGTGCTAGTATGGTAACTAGACTTCTGGATTTGTTGGATGCATGTAGATGTAGCACTGATGGTCTTCTCGTGAGTTGTGTTGCTAGATTCCCCTGTGTCGTTGTTTACATGGCGTGCCAGAACCGGCCAGAAGTGAAAAATCTGAGTACTGGTACTCCCGAACCATGGTCCTCACGTGGATACCAATAAGCACCTTAGTCCCACTTGGGTAGCCTGAAGTACCAATGCAAAAACCGCGACTCGTGCACGGCGTGCTGTAGCAGAGGAAGAGAAACGGCCGGCGAGGCGGAGACGAACCCGGTCGGCGGTTCGTCGGCACAGCTGTGGTAAAGGCGCGGCGGAGGCGTAGTACCGAGATGGCTCAGCATGACGCGATGAAACAGCAGCGGCCGTGGAGGCAAGGACCACACACGGCGGCAGCTCGGGCAGAGGCCGCGGCAAGGGGAGCCATGGCGGCTCAGGACATGCGCGAGGGGCGCCGACGGTTTGAAGCACTGCTGTGAGTGATGAGGACATGACTACCTTGGATAAGACCAAAAATATTGCATACATGCATATTTGTCAGGTGATTTCTAGTGCAAACTATTCAATAATATATTTATGTTATCCAGAACAAAAATACTTCACATACTTTTGTGTTTTGTCTAATTGCAGGTGTGTGGGACATTTGTACAATCCACATATGAAGGTAAGGGAAAAGGAGAAGTTTAGGTGCTGTTCAAAAAGTCTTCCCACGTCACTTTTGGGCCAAGAGAAGATAGAGTCCAAGTCTCTCACGTTCTGGATTCAGATTCGGACCGCACAGACATACCTGACTCAAAACGTCAACAACTTTTTCATACGGACTCCGAATTGGGTGATTCTTTTTTTGTTGGAAAGTAGATTTCATGCTCTTTCCAGCACAATTGGAATCGCCTTAAAACCCGTCCGGAGCGTTGAGTTGTGGACGAAACAATCTGACGCTGCACCAGAATCCGAGTCAAACTACAAGTCCAAAGGTGTTACGTCACCTCCACTTGGGCCCATTGGCCTTGTACGACCTAGGGTTAGTTTTAGGCTGCCTTGGGACGTTCTCCCACCTCCTTGGCCGTCACCCCTTGCTCCTATATAAGTAGATCCATCTAGTAGCTTTTTGCTTGGGATTTGTTAGTTAAAAGTTAGCCATTGCAACTTCATGTACTTCGTTTGTGTCCAACGACCAGACCAAGACCGCTTACGGATCCCCACCTTTATCAATACTTCATACATACTCGCAATATTCAGATTGCTTTTATCATATTCTTGCTTGTTCTTCGATTGCTTGCAGGAATAGACCTTCGTGGTCAGGTTGATTGTGCTCTGGCGTGGTCAATAACCTCTCGGAGTTGGTTTAGCGATTGCTAAGGCACAACGTCGTGCACGTTTGTAGTCGGATCGTCAAAGTCGTCTCCACCAAATCGATAGTTATCATCTCATCGAAAGATCGGGACACCCCGCCTCTATCAAGTGGTATCAGTTTTCAGGTTGCTCGGTGAGATTTTGCAGTTTTTCATAGTTTAGATCGCATCTGTCATTCATACCTATAGTCCATGAAAAAGCCACAAAAAAAAGTTAGATCTGTTCATCCTTTATCCAAGCTAGTCTGAGCCTTTGCAATTTTCTATTCATTGCTTGCATAGTTGAATTATCGGTTGCATCGTCGTGTCAGTTGCTGGTCTTAGTGTCTAGTTCCTTTAGAGTTTCGAGTTCTGTTCACATTAGTCACGCCGCCGCTGCATCATTATCCCTTCCGCTGTCCACTATCCCATCCATTAATTTCCACCACGTGCTACGACTGTTCATTGTCATAATCATAGTTGAGGTCATTCACATCTTCGCTTTGATCCAATCTGCATCTTATCTAGTTTGTCTTGGAAAGAGGAGAAAAGATAGAGGAAAAAGAGAGAAAAAAGGAAAAAAAAAAGAAAAAGAGAGAGAAGAAAAAGAAAAAAAAAGCGTGAGGAAAAAAAAGAGAGAAGAAAAAAATCGGATCTATCTAGAATCAATCTCGTACCTGAATTCGGATTAGAATCTGTTTTGCGCACTGTTCAGTAAAACAGGTGTATCTTCCTCATACGAAGTCCGTTTTGGCTCCGTGAGTACTCAAATTGAAGCTAGCGACAAGGCGCATGTAAATAGTTTCAGAAGCTAGTTCAATATTTAACACCTCAAAATCGGCTTCTAAATAGGTCTTTTTGCCCTCCGAAGTTCGTGAACACAGCTTGTGCTAATTTTTCAGGCCAGTTTTAGAATTCTTTGAATCATCATATCAACTCGGAAGTGAGTGATTCTTTTTGCGTTGGAAAGCTTGAGTTAGTGGCATTCTTTGAAAGAATTTATCAGAAAATTGGCTCAAACTTTTCAAGAGGAAAGTTGGAGAGAGAGTTGTTGTATGTCCTGCTTGGTAGTTGTTTTTCATCATTATCTTCACTACCGTTGTGATCTTCACTTATATCTTGCTGTCAAGAGCTACTTAGTATCCTTCATTGATGCTAGTTGTGCTACGCCGTGACCTCATTAGTGTTCTAGGCTCGCGTCTCTAGTCCGGTCTAGCCTAGGACCAGCACAGTACCGTCGTTGAGCGTTTATTCAACATTGCATCTCTGAATTGATTATTGCTAATCTTTTGCTACCATATATAGCCAACCCAGCTCCACATATTTCTACACCGTGTATACGTACGTTCACCTGGCAATCGCTTTACACAATCTTCAGAGTTACTTGACACCGCTGGTTGCCTGTCACCACCTGCCGCATGGTAAGAACTTGTAAGATATTGATATTTGCTTTACTGTGAGCACTTTACAACCACATCCTAGTAGTTCATAGGAACATTATTCTCGAATTTTGTTTCTTGTTTCTACTAATCATGACAGGTTTCGGAGACAGAAGTTCTTGGACAACGAACACATCTTCACCATCACGAGAGTTGGGACAACACGCACAAGCACATGGCCAGGTTAGCTCTTTACCGTCATTTGAGGGTAGATTTAATCCTGCTATTTATCTAGCTTGGGAGCTTGAAGTAGAACAAGTTTTTAGTCAACATGTTTTTTCTGAACTTGAGCGAGTACGAGCTGCCACTAGAGCATTTACTGGTTTTGCTTCTGTTTGGTGGAGTGTGCATTGTAAGAAAAACATTGATAACCAACCCACAACTTGGAAAGATTTGAAAGATGTAATGAGAAAACAGTTTTTCCCTCCTTACTATCGTCGTGAATTGCTTCGCAAATTTGAACAATTTAAACAAGGCAACAACACTGTTCATGCTTACTACAAAGAGTTCAAATCTTATATGCATCATTGTGACATAGAAGAATCTAAGGATGATACAATGAATAAATTTTTTGGTGGTTTGAACCATGATATTCAGGAAAGATTTCAGTATATTCCTCGTTGCATTACTGGTATGTATGTTCGTGCTTGTACCTTTGAGAGACGATTCTGAGGAGGATGCATTGGGTGACCACAACAACTACTATTCCAGTTCATGCTCACCACCGCCGGTTGGTTCCTCCACCGTTGCACCTACTAGAGCAGCCCCACCCGGATTGTGAGCGGCATCATCTCAAGAGCATGGTGCATTGTCTACGTCTGTACCTACATCAGCTACGTCTTTGCGACAAGGTAACATAAAGGTATTGATGATTTAACTTCACATGAGAATGATGCATCCCTAGTTAAGTTGAATGCATCATGTGTTGAGTTACCTGGTGATTTGAGCACATCAACTATTTTAGAGAATCTTGAAACTGTCATGAATGCGTCATGTGATCAAACAACTGAAATACCAACAATTTTGAGTGCACCCATTGAATTAACTGTTGATGCAAAAGAATCAATGTTTAATCATTTTGATATGACCTCTAATCTTGGTGATGATTCTGTGTCGAATGACTCATTGCATGTTTGCTTATCTAGGCATGTTGTAGCATGTAAATTTGATGCAAGTAAGGTTTATTCACCAATGTTGGGATGGTTTAATGATGAACATTGTCAATCTTTTGAAATAAATAAGAGCTTCACTTATATGTGCAAACTGAGTTGCAATATTTTCATGCCTTCTAGTTCTTGTGCTAATTTGTTGGCTTTAGATTTTATGAACTATGCAAGTTACTCATCTATTCATGTGTCATATATGCAAAAATCGAGGGAAGTAAAAATGGATGACGTATACATATACAACATGCACACCTTGTCTCTTTTGTTAGCCATATTTCAGATTAAGCAACGCCGAGGACGGCTTTGTTTTCAAGAAGGGGAGGATGATGAGGACATGACTACCTTGGATAAGACCAAAAATATTGCATACATGCATATTTGTCAGGTGATTTCTAGTGCAAACTATTCAATAATATATTTATGTTATCCAGAACAAAAATACTTCACATACTTTTGTGTTTTGTCTAATTGCAGGTGTGTGGGACATTTGTACAATCCACATATGAAGGTAAGGGAAAAGGAGAAGTTTAGGTGCTGTTCAAAAAGTCTTCCCACGTCACTTTTGGGCCAAGAGAAGATAGAGTCCAAGTCTCTCACGTTCTGGATTCAGATTCGGACCGCACAGACATACCTGACTCAAAACGTCAACAACTTTTTCATACGGACTCCGAATTGGGTGATTCTTTTTTTGTTGGAAAGTAGATTTCATGCTCTTTCCAGCACAATTGGAATCGCCTTAAAACCCGTCTGGAGCGTTGAGTTGTGGACGAAACAATCTGACGCTGCACCAGAATCCGAGTCAAACTACAAGTCCAAAGGTGTTACGTCACCTCCACTTGGGCCCATTGGCCTTGTACGACCTAGGGTTAGTTTTAGGCTGCCTTGGGACGTTCTCCCACCTCCTTGGCCGTCACCCTTGCTCCTATATAAGTAGATCCATCTAGTAGCTTTTTGCTTGGGATTTGTTAGTTAAAGTTAGCCATTGCAACCTTGTGCCGTTTGTGTCCAACGACCAGACCAAGACCGCTTACGGATCCCCACCTTTATCAATACTTCATACATACTGCAATATTCAGATTGCTTTTATCATATTCTTGCTTGTTCTTCGATTGCTTGCAGGAATAGACCTTCGTGGTCAGGTTGATTGTGCTCTGGCGTGGTCAATAACCTCTCGGAGTTGGTTTAGCGATTGCTAAGGCACAACGTCGTGCACGTTTGTAGTCGGATCGTCAAAGTCGTCTCCACCAAATCGATAGTTATCATCTCATCGAAAGATCGGGACACCCCCGCCTCTATCAGTGAGTCTCGTCGATCTCGAACCAAGATTTTGGCCGCAAGTAGATTAAAATCAGTCAAACTCTGAACGATGTGTGCATTGGGCCACCTGCTGCAGTATCTCCAATCAATAGTACCCAGAATGACTGGATTTTTGTCTCCGGTGAATAATACAGACCCTTTTGGTCCTTTGTATAGTAGTAGCCATTACGGTTGATGGATATGACTCGAAAGTAGTACTAGCAGTAGTGACAAAACACCTCGGGATTGGGCACGCTGGTGAAAACGTGCTGCAACAGGAAACCATGGTTTCGGCGACTTGATCCTTGCAATAATGGATCGCAGATACGCCCTCAGCTTGCCGCGGCGACATCGCAGCCGGCACAGCCTCACTTTCCTTGATTTTTAAATCTTCCAAACTATGAACTCAGACCGATAAGCTATGGCTCGGCGTCGGCAAATCCGTATCATGGTCGTTGATTTTCCAACCATAACTGTCTCCGTTCCTGGTCTTGGCCCTTCTTGTGCGTCGCATAAAAAAGAACTCCTTCTAATATTTCTGATGAACCATTACGGGATTTGATCCTTTATGATCAGCCGCTGATCTCTTACGCAATAATAATCGGACCTTGGCGGATCCGTAGCCGAGAATACCATTAATTATAAATCTGGACTGATGCACTTGAAGTTGATGCAGATCTTTCAAAACCGGCTCTTCTTTATTCGGAAAGCCACGAACTTCTCGATCCCTAGGAGAGATCCCTCCAAGAACTCAACACAACCGTGCGCAAGCCCCACGGTGGGCGCCAACTGTCGTGGATTTGTCATGGCAGATGTCCTTAGTGTCAGGACTTAGTCGCGAGGCCAACGCATCTATGTGGTAGCTTGAGAGGGGTTGAGCGGAATTGAGAGACGCAACACAAGACAGGGATTTAGACAGCTTCGGGCCCCGGGAAACATCATCCGGTAAAAACCCTACATGCTGTTTGAGGCTAGGTCTCATTATCATCACGAGGTGGTCGCCGTAAACCGGCTCTCCTCTTTGTGTCTAGCCCTAAGATTGTTTCTTCTTGCTTGTAGCTTGTTCCTCTTTGGGGAGCCCTGCCCCTCCTTACATATGTTGAAGGGGCGGTTTACATGTGGAGTCCTATTAGGATTAGGACTATTCTATCTCTAATACAAACCGGATACAAGTCCTGGTCTTAACTCCTTGTAAGGCAAATATTCCTTTCCTCTTAAACCGGCCCACCATAGTTGAACCGGCCATCATAAACCGCCAGACAGGCCACCGGGTCTTGTTGCTCCTCTGGCCCGTCTGCCGGATTACCAATGAACTGTAAATCGTCTGGTCTGTGCAGGTCACCGGTGAATCGCCAAGTCCGGCCGGTTTATCCTTCCGGCCGGTTTACGCCGCGGGGCATATCACCGACACATGGTGTGCCAAATACTATTGTTTCAGATCGTGATACTAAATTTCTTAGCCACTTTTGGAGATGTTTATGGGCTAAGTTGGGGACTAAACTGCTTTTTAGTACTACTTATCACCCCCAAACTGATGGACAAACTGAAGTAGTCAATAGAACATTGTCTACTATGCTTAGGGCTGTTCTAAAGAATAATAAGAAAATGTGGGAGGAATGCTTGCCTCATATTGAATTTGCTTATAATCGTTCATTGCATTCTACTACTAAGATGTGCCCTTTTGAAGTTGTGTATGGTTTCCTACTTCGTGCACCTATTGATTTATTGCCTCTTCCATCTTTGGAGAAGGTTAATTTTGATGCTAAAGAACGTGCTGAATTGATTTTAAAAATGCATGAGTTAACTAAGGAAAACATTGAGCGTATGAATGCTAAATATAAACTTGCTGGAGATAAGGGTAGAAAACATGTTGTGTTTGCACCTGGAGATCTTGTTTGGTTACATTTGCGTAAGGATAGATTTCCTGATTTGCGCAAATCAAAGCTAATGCCACGTGCTGCTGGTCCCTTTAAGGTGTTGGAGAAAGTAAATGATAATGCATATAAACTTGAGCTACCTGCAGATTTTGGGGTTAGTCCCACTTTTA
This sequence comes from Aegilops speltoides, assembly GCA_021437245.1. Lineage (NCBI taxonomy): Eukaryota > Viridiplantae > Streptophyta > Magnoliopsida > Poales > Poaceae > Aegilops > Aegilops speltoides. The sequence goes on from JAHHZJ010003494.1 coordinate 87,106, forward strand.
ACATTGCAGATTTGAAGCCATATTTGGGTGAGGAAGATGAACTTCCGTCGAGGGCGACTTCATTTCAAGAAGGGAGGATGATGAGGACATCAATACCATTGTTACACCCACAGCCCCTGCTGCTATACATATTGGACCAATTACTAGAGCTCACAAGACGCCAACTAAATTACTGTGTACTTTCGTTTCTTGGTAATGATTCTAATGTTCATGAGAATATGATGCTGCCTAAATTGGATACATTTGTTTTGCTTACAAATGAAGGGCCTAGCTTGGAGAAGGATGAACATTGGAGCAAGAACAAGCATGGAGATGATGGCATGCGCAAGGGGGACAAGAATGGAGTTACAAGTGATGATTTCAGGACTTTCAAGCCACCATAATGAGTGCATGAACCTTGGACGAAATATACAAGATGCAACTTCATAAATTTCGTCCAGAGGCTATTCTAGGTGCTGCGTCACCTTATTATTGGACCAGGCCCATGTAATTTCGAAATACATTAGTATAGGCTATTTTTAGAGTCCGTATGTGTGGGGAAACAAGAGATAGGGTTAGTTTCGGACCCCTCCACCAAGGGCCACGAAATTCACCCCCTCTTCCGCCATATAAACAGCCCTTAGGGCACCGTTTAGACTTTGGGTTTTGTTTAGATTAAAAGTTCGCCATAGCTGCAACTTCGCGTACTTCGTTTGTGTTCAACGACCAGACAAAGGCGTCACAGAACCCCACCTTGATCAATAAAGCTTTCATCTTATATTCGCAATATCCAGATTGCAATCTCAGTTTCTTGCTTGTTCTTCGTTTGCTCGCAGGAAACAGACCCTCGTGGTTAGGTTGATCGTGCTCCGGCATGGTCAATAACCTCTCGGAGTTGGTTTAGCGATTGCTAAAGCGCGACGTCCTCGCACGCTCGTAGTCGGATCGTCAAAGTCGACTTCCACCAAAGCGAAATCCACCATCTCATCGAAAGACGGGACACCTTTGCCTCTATCAACATATATATTGACCAATGCCAGGAATGCCCTTTTGTTCTTGGCTTTAACGCGCATGAGTTACAGCATGCCATCCGGCAAAAACAAGGAGAATAAGGCATATAGCCGCTGGATTTCCTTTAATTTACGGCCAAATGAGATTGCCGGGATCATAGAGCATCTGCAGAAATGTACGTTTGTCCCTACCAGGGGGGCTAATTTCTATAAGCAACATAATCTCTCGAATTTCCTTCAAAAGGAAGTGCCAATGGGTTCAGAAACTTGTCTAAAAACAGCGACGAATGGTGTTCTTTGACTTTCAGGGCCAAAAAGTCCTGCTTAAGGCTGAATTTGTGGGTACTCCGGGCCTCCTGGCGCAAGCGGGGAGTATTTTTGGGATTCGCGCGCTCGCCACGAGCAGTTTGAGTACTTATCGGTCCAACACGGACTCCGAATGACAAAAGTATGACCGTTTTAGTGAACATCTGTCCATTCTATGGCAGTCCTTGAAAGTACTTCATTTTCTCGTGCGCTTTTTGCCTGATTGCCCCAAAATTTCTTGTCCTCTATAGAGGAGATATCGTTTCCACATATATATTGACCGATGCCAGGAATGCCCTGTTGTTATTGGCTTTCACGCGCATGAGTTACAGCATGCCATCCGGCGAAAACAAGGAGAATAAGGCATATAGCCGCTGGATTTTCTTCAATTTACGGCCAAAAGAGATTGCCCGGATCATAGAGCATCTGCAAAAAGGTACGTTTGTCCCTACCAGGGGGGCTAGTGTCTATAAGCAACATAATCTCTCGAATTTCCTTCAAAAGGAAGTGCCAATGGGTTCAGAAACTTGTATGAAAAACAGCGACGAATGATGTTCTTTGACTTTCAGGGCCAAAAAGTCCTGCTTAAGGCTGAATTTGAGGGTACTCCGGGCCTCCTGGCGGAAGCATGGAGTATTTTTTGGATTCGCGTGCTCGCCGCGAGCAGTTTGAGTACTTATGGGTCCGACACGGACTCCGAATGACAAAATTATGACCGTTTTAGTGAACATCTGTCCATTCTATGGCAGTCCTTGAAAGTAGTTCATTTTCTCGTTCGCTTTTTGCCTGATTTCCCTAAAGTTTCTTATCCTCTATATAGGCGATATCGTTTCCACATATATATTGACCGATGCCAGGAATGCCCTGTTTTTCTTGTCTTCCGTGCGCATGAGTTACATCATGACATCCGGCGAAAACAAGGAGAATAAGGCATATAACCACTGGATTTTCTTCAATTTACGGCCAAATGAGATTGCCCAGGTCATAGAGCATCTGCAGAAAGGTACATTTTGATGTAGGGTGGAACCCTAATTCGTCGATCTTTCACGTTTGGAGGGGATCCTACAGAGGGAACACGAAGAACACGCGGAAGCACAAGGGGAAACACGGGGAAAACGAGAGGGAATCACTCAACCAACAAGGAATCGATCACACAAGTGCTAGATCACCACACACATAAGAGATCCACAAGATACAAAGTCAACAAAGGTAAGGATACAAAGGAACCGTTCATCTCCCGGAGGAGGCCTTGAATCCACGAGGGCATCTTCCCTTGGAGGGGTCTTGAAATCCAATGGATCTTCTCCTAGACGGAGGTCCTGATCTCCGTGGAGAAGTACCGGTGGATGAGCAAAGGCTCTCACACACGCAAATATGAGCTAATCCAATGCTAACCCTAGAAAGGATGATGGGATGGTCTATTTATAGTCTAGGTTCTCCAAGGGGTAAGTTGGGGGCGAAACGAGTACATGGGCCTCGGCAGCAAACGCTACACAGCGGGCGGTAGTACCGCTTCGGGAGGGCGGTAGTATCGCTTGAGGTGCTTCAGCGGTAGTACCGCTCGAGGGCGGTAGTACCGCTCGAGGTGCTTCAGCGGTAGTACCGCTCGGAGGGCGGTAGTACCGCCTGGCGCCTGCTCGATTCTGAAGTTTGTCGGGTTCGGCGGACGTAGGGCGGATCTCGAGCGGTAGTGCCGCCTGGCTCGGCTCAGCGGTAGTACCGCTTGGCTGGAGCGGTAGTACCGCTCGTGCTGGACTCTGCAGCTCCTCCTCTCGCTCTTGATGTCCCTTTTGAGCTGTAGCTTCTTCTAGGTTGACTCCTTGGTACCTAAGCATGCATAGCATTTCCGTTTGAGGTATTAACCATGTCTCATGTGAATCGAAAGGGAATTGTGAGAGGAGTGATGTCACCTCGGTTTCAAGAGCTCTTGCACGTGCTCGAGTCATAGGTCCTTGTGGGGTTGGATGTGTCGATGTAGAGTCCATGGGGATGATGGAAGGATGCTCCGCATCATATCCCCTCCCTTCGAAAGGATCCGACCTCGGATCAAGATCTTCATCACCATGGAAAGGCGAGAGGTCTTTGACGTTGAAGGTGTCGCTCACGTTGTACTTGTCGCTTGGCATGTCGAGCTTGTAGGCGTTGTTGTTGTAGCGTGCTTGCACCTTGAAGGGTCCATCGGCTCGAGGTAGAAGTTTGGACTTTCGTTCGTTGGGGAAGCGTTCCTTGCGAAGGTGTAGCCACACGAGATCGCCTATGTTGAAGATCATGGGTTGCTTGTTGATGTTGAGCTTGGTCGTTAGTCGTTGTACTTGGCACTCAATGGTGTGTCTTGTATCTTCATGCATCTTCTTGATGTAGCTTGCACGGGCACTTGCGTCGAGGTTGGTACGCTCTTGTAGAGGAAGAGGTAGAATGTCCAATGGGGACAATGGGTTGAAGCCGTAGACGACCTCGAAGGGAGACTTGCCGGTAGTCGAATGTCTTGCACGGTTGTAGGCGTATTTCGGCGATGGGTAGACATGCTTCCCACTCCTTGATGTTCTTCTTGATCAACACGCCAAGTAGAGTGGAGAGCGTCCGGTTCGTCACCTCCGTTTGGCCGTCGGTTTGAGGATGGTATGCGGATGAGAACAAGAGCTTGATTCGAGCTTGGCGCATAGAGTCTTCAAAAGTAACTCAAGAACTTGACGTCGCGATCGGAGACGATTGTCTTGATACTCCATGAAGGCGCAAGATTTCCCTACAAAAGAGATTTGCAATATGTGAAGCATCGTCTACCTTGTTGCAAGGAATGAAATGTGCCATCTTAGAAAATCGGTCCACAACAACAAACACGGAATCCTTTCCATTTTGAGTTCTAGGCAAACCAAGTACAAAATCCATGCTAATGTCTTCCCAAGGTTGATAAGGAATAGGAAGAGGCATGTAAAGACCATGAGATTGAGCTTTTGACTTAGCTTTGCGGCATGTAGAGCATCGGGTGGTGAAGCGAGAGACATCTCGAAACATCTTGGGCCAAAAGTAGTTCTTGGAGAGCGTGGCGAAGGTCTTGTCGCGTCCAAAATGTCCCATGAGTCCACCTCCATGAGCCTCTTGCAAAAGTGATAGAGGCAAAGGTGTCCCGTCTTTCGATGAGATGGTGGATTTCGCTTTGGTGGAAGTCGACTTTGACGATCCGACTACGAACGTGCGAGGACGTCGCGCCTTAGCAATCGCTAAACCAACTCCGAGAGGTTATTGACCACGCCGGAGCACGATCAACCTGACCACGAGGGTCTATTTCCTGCGAGCAAACGAAGAACAAGCAAGAAACTGAGATTGCAATCTGGATATCGCGAATATAAGATGAAAGCTTTATTGATCAAGGTGGGGTTCTGTGACGCCTTTGTGCGGTCGTTGAACACAAACGGCACGCTGTGAAGTTGCAGCTATGGCGAACTTTTGATCTAAACAAAACCCAAGTCTAAACGGTGCCCTAAGGGCTGTATATATGGAGGAAGAGGGGTGAATTTCGTGGCCCTTGGTGGAGGGTCCGAAACTAACCCTATCTCTTGTTTCCCACACATACGGACTCTAAAATAGCCTATACTAATGTATTTCGAAATTACATGGGCCTGGCCCAATAATAAGGTGACGCAGCACCTAGAATAGCCTATGGACGAATATTATGAAGTGGCATCTTGTATATTTCGTCCAAGGCTTCATGCACTCCTTATGGTGGCTTCAAAGTCCTGAAATCATCACTTGTAACTCCGTTCTTGATCTCCTTGCGCATGCCATCAACTCCATGGGTGTTCTTGCTCCAATGTTCATCCTTCTCCAAGCTAGGCCCTTCATTTGTAAGCAAAACAAATGTATCCAATTTAGGCAGCATCATATTCTCATGAACATTAGAATCATTACCAAGAAACGAAAGTACCTGATAATTTAGTTGGCGTGCGCGAGCTCTAGTAATTGGTCCAGTATGTATAGCAGCAGGGGCTGTGGGTGTAACAATGGTATTGATGTCCTCATCAAAAAGGAGCAAACGAAGAGAAGACTCGGGTATGCATAGTTTGTTAGCTCTCATAAGATAACCATCCTTGAGGTAATATTGTTCCCAAGATGTATGCGTCAAACATTTAGCATAATGAGGTGCAAAAGATGGATCACTAGCATACAAATCTTTGATATGCTCAAAACCTATAACATTCAACTCAAGTTGGGTGACAAGCATGCATATGCGTGAAAGTGTATCGGCAACTACATTTTCCTTGCCCTTAATGTACTTGATCACATATGGAAAAGATTCAATGAATTCACTCCATTTGGCATGACGCTTGTTCAATTTAGTTTGACCTTTTAAGTACTTAAGCGTTTCATGATCGGTATGGATGACAAACTCATGAGGCCTAAGATAATGTTCCCAAACATGTAGCACACGCACTAAAGCATACAATTCTTTGTCATACACGGGATAGTTAAGTTGAGCACGGAGAGTTTTCACTAAAATAAGCAATGACTCGTTTTCTTGCATTAAAACTCCTCCAATTCGGTACCACTTGCATCACAATGAACCTCAAAAGTTTTGTCAAAGTTGGGCAAAGCAAGAATTGGAGCATGAGTAAGCAAAGACTTGAGCTCATCAAAAGCGTTTGATTGCAAAGGTCCCCAAACAAAAGGAGTATTCTTCTTACTCAAAGCATGCAAAGGGCTGCAATAGTGCTAAAGTTTTTCACAAAGCGGCGATAAAAACCTGCAAGACCAAGGAAACTTCGCACTTGTTGCAAATTGGTGGGTTGGGGCCAAGTTTTAATTGCTTTGATCTTAGTTTCATCAACATGGACACCCTTGGAGGAGACAACGAAACCCAAGAAAACCACTTTGTCAACTCCAAAAGTGCATTTTTTCAAGTTGGCATAAAGACTTTCCTTTCGAAGCGTTTGCAAAACAAGCTTAACATGATCAAGATGCTCTTTCATGGTTTTGCTAAACACAAGAATATCATCGAAGTAAACCACAACAAAGATTCCAATATAAGGTCTAAGCACATGATGCATGAGACGCACAAAAGTTCCGGGAGCTTCCGACAAACCCATAGGCATAACCAACCATTCATATAAGCCAAATTTTGTTTTGAAAGCAGTTTTCCATTCATCACCCTCATGAATGCGGATTTGATAATAGCCACTTTTAAGATCAATTTTTGAGAAAAAGTTGGCTCCACTAAGTTCATCAAGCATATCATCTAAGCGAGGAATGGGATGCCTATAGCGCACGGTGATAGCATTTATGGGTCTACAATCGGAGCACAAGCGGAAACTTCCATCGGTCTTGGGCACAAGTATAACGGGAACGGCACAAGGGCTTAAGCTTTCACGTACATGACCGTTGTCGAGTAGTTGTTGTACTTGCCGTTGAATCTCCTTGGTTTCTTGGGATTGACACGGTAGGGAGCTTTGTTTGGAAGTGGCGCTCGGGAATGAGGTCGATTCGATGCTCAATGCCTCGTAGAGGAGGTAGACCGGAGGTAGCTCATCGGGAAAACATCTTGAAATTCCTGCAAAGAGATTGAAACACCAAAGGTAGCTCATGAGTGGTGTTAGTTTGTGGTTCTCCATCCTTGCACACTAGGACAAAGTGCATCACTCTCGATGGGTTCTCACACACATCTCTCATCTCATGTTTGGTGGCGAATAGTATGAGGTTTTTCTCTCTAGGCGAAGAGGCGCTCAAATTTGGCTTGTGGCTCTCACTCACTTTTTGGTGGCTCACTTTGTCACTCTTCTCTCTTTGGTTGGTGGCTTGTTTGTCGGCTATCACTTGACTAGGAGACATGGGTCGTAGGACATATTAGGAGACATGGGTCGTAGGACATATTCTTTGCCTTTCATCTTGAAGCTATAGTGGTTTGTACGCCCATTGTGGTAGACACCACGGTCGAATTGCCATGGCCGACCAAGGAGGAGGTGGCAAACGGTCATTGGGACCACATCACACTCTAAAGTGTCTTCATATGCAGCGATTTTGAAGGATACTTGGACCGTATGCTCAACTCGTATAGTGCCGGAGTCACTTAGCCATTGAACCTTGTATGGTTGCGGATGCTTCTTCTTGACCAATTGGAGCTTGGAGCATAGTTCTTCGCTTGCCAAGTTGTGGCAACTACCTCCATCGATGATGACCTTGACGGATCTCCCATTGATGCCGGCCTTTGTGTGGAAGATATGGCATCGTTGGTCTTCTTCTTGGTGATGTTGAAGTGTCAAGACCTTGGAGACAACGAGAGCGGGGCTCGTATCTTCATCACAAAAGACTTGATCATCTTCATCCTCATTCACGCGCCGGTGCATGGCCACTTGCTCAATAGCTTCCATTTCATCTTCACTCATTGAGTCGTATGTGCCATCATCGTTGAGGATCATGGTGCGCTTGTTGGTGCATTCATAGGACTTGTGGCCTCGGCCGCCGCAAGTGAAACACTTGAAGGAGCTTGTCTTGACGGTCTCATCGGTTGGAGTAGATGATGAGGCACGCGGCTTGAAGTTGCTTGTAGTAGGAGGAAGACGACTTGAACTTGTGGAAGTTTTCTTGTAACTTGACTTGTCGTCGTTGCTTGGAGAAGGCTTGATTGATGTCGAAGTGGGAGTAGTTGTTGAAGCTTGGTTGTTGGAGAAGCCGTGTATCTTGGAGGAGTACTTGGCGCATTTGAAGTCATCTTGTACTTGACGTTCCGCCTTTGTAGCTTGATGCACGAGCTCAATGAGGTTGGAGTAGGGTTGGAAGTCGGCGATCTTCTTGATGGGATGATTGAGTCCATTCAAGAATCGTGCCATTGTTTGCTCATCATCTTCCCTGACATTGGCTCGAATCATGGCAATCTCCATTTCCTTGTAGTATTCTTCAACACTCTTTGTTCCTTGCTTGAGTAGTTGTAGCTTCTTGAAGAGATCACGGTTGTAGTAGGTGGGCACAAATCGTGCTCGCATGACATCCTTCATTTGAGCCCAAGTGGTGATTGGGGGTTCACCTCTTGCTTGTCGGCGCTCAAGGACTTGTTCCCACCATATGAGCACATAGTCTTGGAACTCAAGTGATGCCATAGCGATCTTCTTCTCTTCCTCAAAGTTGTGCAAACGAAAGATTTTGTCGACCTTCAATGCCCATGAGAGATACTCTTGGGATCATTGGTTCCATTGAACTTGGGCATTGTGAACTTGAGCTTGCCATAGCGATGTTCTTCATTGTTTTGAGGTCGATGTTGATGATGACGTTCTTGACGTGGAGGGTAATCATCCTCATGTTGCTCTCGGCGAGGAGGAAGTCCATGATCAACTTGCTCTTGTTGACCTTGAGTTTGAGGATGAGCTTGAGGAGCTTGACGTTGCACGCGGATGGTAGTTCCTCTCTTGTATTTCTTCACGAAGTGCTTCTTCTTGATTGCGCCTTTCGCGATTGCGGTTGGCGAGAGCTCGAGTTGATGCTTGAAGGGCGCGTTCCGCCTCAAGAGCTTGTGCTTCTCGTTGTTGTTGAAGACGTTGAGCCTCGGCGTCTTGTTGCTCTTGGTGTAGGCGCGCTCGTTCTTGTTCTTGTTGGTGGCGAAGACGTTGTCGTTCTTTAGCTTGAGCAAACGCCATTTGGCTCGATTGAGGACGAGGAACTTCTTCATCAACTTGTTCTTGGAGATTCTTGTCGTGTAGCGGGTTGCGAGATGCATAGCGGTCTTGACGTGCTGCTCGACGAAGAATGTTCGATGACGGTGTACTTGTGTCGAGAAGGAGTCGTCGGAGTGGCGACTTGAGTGGCTCCGTCTTGAGTGTGAAGAGGTAGAAATCGCGGTTCACCAACAAGCGCGGATCTCGTCCATTCTTGCATCATTCTCTTTCTTGTGCGCGTCGAGTTTGTTGTCGAAGTAATCTCTTATACGCTTCTCGAGAGTCGCAAGTCGGTGGAGAGGTTGTCGATCGTTCGCTCATTGCTTGTTGCTCTTGATGGAGAGCTCACAGCGCCAAGAGGTGGCTCTTGGTGACGTATGATGACATGTCGTCGTCTTGCTCGATGAAGAGTGGGTTTGTAGAAGAACTTGGCCTATCCATCATTTCAAGCAAATTGTGAGTGGTAGAAAGAGAAGAACTAATACCAATGTACCTTTGACCGAAGTTGAAGATGAATCAAGTTCACTCAAATGCGGACAATGAAATAGCACTATTGGTACCGATCCTTGTCGATTCTCACACCTACACAAGTAAAAGCTTTTGGTGGAGCTTGGTTAGGATGGTGGCACAAAATTGATTGCAATCGTTAGCTTGACTCAAAAATGTTGAAGAAGATTCGCAAATTCGCAAATGTAACAAGTAGACCAAGCAAGTAGTGGTACACGGAAACACACACACAAATAGATAAATGGGATTGTGCAAACCAAAAGTGAGCCAAAATGTGGAATCCACGAAAATGCTCTTGTTGCACAATACTAGAGAGACGCTAGCACGATTGCACAATAGGCGGATACGGAGCTTGTGCACAACCTACTAGGCAAAAATGCAACGATCTCTATCCCAAGTATGCTATATGTATGGTATTTCGGTGCAATGATCCAAGATGATCTTATATGACAATCTTAATGTAGTATGATGCTATGGTTCTTGCTTATAAGCTCTTTGCTTATCTTTCTCTTTTGCTTAAAAGCTTGGGTGGCTCTTTCTCTTTTGAGCTCTTTTCTTATGCAAACTTCACGAACCAAGATAGCAATTGTGTATGCGATGACAACTTTGTGACACACAAGTGGATCTCAAGATATGCACCACTATGCTATGGTATGTATGCTATGGAGTATGATCCCTAATGTGCACAAGTCACGTTGCCGGGAATACTCAATGGCTAGTCTCAATGGGTAAGCAACGCAAAAGATGGGCTATGATGGTTATCAATGTAATTGCGAGAGATGACAAAGATGTCGTCGAGGTTACCGTCCTTGGCGTAGATGAGCGGTGGTGATGTTGACGTCGAACCGTACCTATATAGCCGAAACACAATAGGACACGGGAACCACAACTCAAATTCTCAAAGAACAAAAGCAACAATGGTGGTAGCGGAAAGTGGAGGTGGTATAGCGTATGATGTGGTGAAAGCCCTAGGCAAAGATGCCAATATTGGGAAAATTAGATGGTGTCCAATGGTGTTGCAACCTATCTAGGTGGATGGAGAATGTCAATAGCTACTCAACGAGCTAAAGAACGCGAAAATTGGACTCCGGATGTGGAAGTTATGGTGGAAATGGTGAAACTCGGAAAGCTGGAAATGTCCAGGGCGGTAGTACCGCTGAGAAGGGCGGTAGTACCGCTCGTGTCGGGTTTTTTCGACTATTTCGGCTGGGAGGGGTCTGGCGGTAGTACCGTTCGCGGGGCGGTAGTACCGCTCGAGGTCACAGCGGTAGTACCGCTCTCTAGGGCGGTAGTACCGCTCGGGTCGGGATTTTCTCGGCTGCTCGAATTGTTTCGCGATTTTGGGGCGGAAATGGGTGATTTCGGGTCAAAATTGATGGATTTTGTGGATGGAAAGAGGGAAACTTGGGAGATGCTAGATCGACTCGAAACCAAGCAAATCCACGGATCAAAATCAACAAAACATCATCAAACTAACAAATCACAAAAAATTTGGGGCTATTTTTGTGGGGATTTTGGGGTTTTAGGACGAAAACAACAAAATCAAGCTAGAAAACACGGGTAGGGGCTCCAAAACGTGATCAACGTGGCTCATGATACCATATGATGTAGGGTGGAACCCTAATTCATCGATCTTTCACGTTTGGAGGGATCCTACAGAGGAACACGAAGAACACGGAAGCACAAGGGGAAACACGGGAAAGCGAGAGGAATCACTCAACCAACAAGGAATCGATCACACAAGTGCTAGATCACCACACACATAAGAGATCCACAAGATACAAAGTCAACAAAGGTAAGGATACAAAGGAACCGTTCATCTCCGGAGGAGGCCTTGAATCCACGAGGGCATCTTCCCTTGAGGGTCTTGAATCCAATGGATCTTCTCCAGACGGAGGTCCTGATCTCCGTGGAGAAGTACCGTGGATGAGCAAAGGCTCACACACGCAAATATGAGCTAATCCAATGCTAACCCTAGAAAGGATGATGGGATGGTCTATTTATAGTCTAGGTTCTCCAAGGGGTAAGTTGGGGCGAACGCAGTACATGGGCCTCGGCCCAAACGCTGCTACACACAGGCAGGCGGTAGTACTTCGGGAGGGCGGTAGTACCGCTTGAGGTGCTTCAATGGTAGTACCGCTCTGGAGGGCGGTAGTACCGCTCGAGGTGCTTCAATGGTAGTACCGCTCGGGAGGGCGGTAGTACCGCTCTGGCGCCTGCTCGATTCCTGAAGTTTGTCGGGTTCGGCGGACGACGAGGGCGAATCTCGGCGGTAGTGCTGCTGGCTCGGCTCAGCGGTAGTACCGCTTGGCTGGAGCGGTAGTACCGCTCGTCTTTGGACTCTGCAGCTCCTCCTCTCGCTCTTGATGTCCCTTTTGAGCTGTAGCTTCTTCTAGGTTGACTCCTTGGTACCTAAGCATGCATAGCATTTCCGTTTGAGGTAGTAACCATGTCTCATGTGAATCGAAAGGGAATTGTGAGAGGAGTGATGTCACCTCGGTTTCAAGAGCTCTTGCACGTGCTCGAGTCATAGGTCCTTGTGGGGTTGGATGTGTCGATGTAGAGTCCATGGGGATGATGGAAGGTTGCTCCGCATCACGTTTGTCCCTACCAGAGGGCTAATGTCTGTAAGCAACATAATCTCTCGAATTTCCTTAAAAAGGAAGTGCCAATGGGTTCAGAAACTTGTCTGAAAAACAGCGACGAATGATGTGCTTTGACATTCAGGGCCAAAAAGTCCTGCTTAAGGCTGAATTTGCGGGTACTCCGGGCCTCCTGGCGGAAGCGTGGAGTATTTTCTGGATTTGCACGCTCGCCGCGAGCAGTTTGAGTACTTATGGGTCCGACACGGACTCCGAATGACAAAATTAAGACTGTTTTAGTGAACATCTGTCCATTCTATGGCAGTCCTTGAAAGTACTTCATTTTCTCGTTCGCTTTTTGCCTGATTGCCCCAAAATTTCTTATCCTCTATAGAGGAGATATCGTTTCCACATATATATTGACCGATGCCAGGAATGCCCTATTGTTCTTGGCTTTCACGCGCATGAGTTACAGCATGCCATCCGGCGACAACAAGGAGAATAAGGCATATAGCCGCTAGATTTTCTTCAATTTACGGCCAAAAGAGATTGCCCAGATCATAGAGCATCTGCAGAAAGGTACGTTTGTCCCTACCAGGGGGCTACTGTCTATAAGCAACATAATCTCTCGAATTTCCTTCAAAAGGAAGTGCCAATGGGTTCAGAAACTTGTCTGAAAAACAGCGACGAATGATGTTCTTTGACTTTCAGAGCCAAAAAGTCCTGCTTAAGGCTGAATTTGAGGGTACTCCGGGCCTCCTGGCGGAAGCGTGGAGTATTTTTTGGATTCGCACGCTCGCCGTGAGCAGTTTGAGTACTTATGAGTTCGACACGGACTCCGAATGACAAAATTATGACCGTTTTAGTGAACATCTGTCCATTCTATGGCAGTCATTGAAACTACTTCATTTTCTCGTGCGCTTTTTGCCTGATTGCCCCAAAATTTCTTGTCCTCTATAGAGAAGGTATCATTTCCAGATATATATTGACCATTGCCAGGAATGCCCTTTTGGTCTTGGCTTTAACGCGCATGAGTTACAGCATGCCATCCGGCAAAAACAAGGAGAATAAGGCATATAGCCGCAGGATTTTCTTTAATTTACGGTCAAATGAGAATGCCCTGATCATAGAGCATCTGCAGAAAGGTACGTTTGTCCCTACCAGGGGGGCTAATGTCTATAAGCAACATAATCTCTCGAGTTTCCTTCAAAAGGAAGTGCCAGTGGGTTCAGAAACTTCTCTGAAAAACAGCGACGAATGATGTTCTTTGACTTTCAGGGCCAAAAAGTCCTGTTTAAGGCTGAATTTGAGGTTACTCCGAGCCTCCTGGCGGAAGCGTGGAGTATTTTTTGAATTCGCGCGCTCGCCGTGAGCAGTTTGAGTAGTTATGAGTCCGACACGGACTCCGGATGACAAAATTATGACCGTTTTAGTGAACATCTGTCCATTCTATGGCAGTCCTTGAAAGTACTTCATTTTCTCGTGCGCTTTTTGCCTGATTGCCCCAAAATTTCTTGTCCTCTATAGAGAAGATATCGTTTCCACACATATATTGACCAATGCCAGGAATGCCCTTTTGTTCTTGGCTTTAACGCGCATGAGTTACAGCATGCCATCCGGCAAAAACAAGGACAATAAGGCATATAGCTGCTGGATTTTCTTTAATTTACGGCCAAATGAGATTGCCCGGATCATAGAGCATCTGCAGAAATGTACATTTGTCCCTACCACGGGGGCTATTGTCTATAAGCAACATAATCTCTCGAATTTCCTTCAAAATCAAGTGCCATTGGGTTCAGAAACTTGTCTGAAAAACAGCGACGAATGATATTCTTTGACTTTCAGGGCCAAAAAGTCCTGCTTAAGGCTGAATTTGTGGGTACTCCGGGCCTCCTGGCGCTAGCGGGGAGTATTTTTTGGCTTCGCGCGCTCGCCGCGAGCAGTTTGAGTACTTATCGGTCCGACACGGACTCCGAATGACAAAAGTATAACCGTTTTAGTGAACATCTGTCCATTCTATGGCAGTCCTTGAAAGTACTTCATTTTCTCGTGCACTTTTTGCCTGATTACCCTAGAATTTCTTGTCCTCTATAGAGGAGATATCGTTTCCACATATATATTGACCGATACCAGGAATGCCCTGTTGTTATTGGCTTTCACGCGCATGAGTTACAGCATGCCATCCGGCGAAAACAAGGAGAATAAGTGATAGAGGCAAAGGTGTCCCGTCTTTCGATGAGATGGTGGATTTCGCTTTGGTGGAAGTCGACTTTGACGATCCGACTACAAACGTGCGAGGACGTCGCGCCTTAGCAATCGCTAAACCAACTCCGAGAGGTTATTGACCACGCCGGGGCACGATCAACCTGACCAGGAGGGTCTGTTTCCTGCGAGCAAACGAAGAACAAGCAAGAAACTGAGATTGCAATCTGGATATTGCGAATATAAGATGCAAGCTTTATTAATCAAGGTGGGGTTCTGTGACGCCTTTGTCTGGTCGTTGAACACAAACGAAGTACGCGAAGTTGCAGCTATGGCGAACTTTTAATCTAAACAAAACCCCCAAGGAAAAGCTACTACATGGATCTACTTATATAGGAGCAAGGGGTGGCGGCCAAGGAGGTGGGAGGACGTCCCAAGGCAGCCTAAAACTAACTCTAGGTCGTACAAGGCTCATGGGCCCAAGTGGAGGTGACGTAACACCTTTGAACTTGTAGTTTGACTCGGATTCTGCTGCAGCGTTAGATTGTTTCGTCCATAACTCAACACTCCGGACGGATTTTAAGGTGATTCCAATTGTGCTGGAAAGAGCATGAAATCTACTTTCCAACAAAAAAAGAATCACCCAATTCGGAGTCCGTATGAAAAAGTTGTTGGCGTTTTGAGTCAGGTATGTCTGTGCAGTCCGAATCTAAGTCCAAAACGTGAGAGACTTGGACTCTATCTTCTCTTGGGCCAAAAGTGACGTGAGAGAACTTTTTGAACAGCAAATAAACATCTCTTTCTTTCTTATCTTCATATGTGGATTGTACAAATGTCCCATACACCTGCAATTAGACAAAACACAAAAGTGTGTGAAGTATTTTTGTTCTGGATAACATAAATAGATTATTGAATAGTTTGCACTAGAAATCACCTGACAAATATGCATGTATGCAATATTTTTGGTCATATCCAAGGTAGTCATGTCCTCATCATCCTCCCCTTCTTGAAAATAAAGCCGTCCTCGGCGTTGCTTAATCTGAAATGTGGCTAACAAAAGAGACAAGGTGTACATGTTGTATATGTATATGTCATCCATTTTTACTTCCCTCGATTTTTGCATATATGACACATGAATAGATGAGTAACTTGCATAGTTCATAAAATCTAAAGCCAAAAAATTAGCACAAGAAGTAGAAGGCATGAAAATATTGCAACTCAGTTTGCACATATAAGTGAAGCTCTTATTCATTTCAAAAGATTGTGTTCCTCATTAAACCATCCCAACATTGGTGAATAAACCTTACTTGCATCAAATTTACATGCTACAACATGCTTAAATAAGCAAACATGCAATAAGTCATTCAACACCGAATCATCACCAAGATTATAGGTCATATCAAAATGATTAAACATTGATTCTTTTGCATCAACAGTTAATTCAATGGGTGCACTCAAAATTGTTGGTATTTCAGTTGTTTGATCACATGATGCATTCATGACAGTATCAAGATTCTCTAAAATAGGTGTTGTGCTCAAATCACGGGTAACTCAACACATGATGCATTCAAGTTAACTAGGGATGCATCATTCTCGTGTGAAGTTATATCATCAATACCTTTTTGTTACCTTGTCGCAAAGACGTAGCTGATGTAGGTACACACGTAGACAATGCACCATACTCTTGAGATGATGTCGCTCACAATCCGAGGTGGGGCTTCTCTAGTAGGTGCAACGGTGGAGGAACCAACCGACGGTGGTGAGCATGAACTGGAATAGTAGTTGTTGTAGTCACCCAATGCATCCTCCTCAGAATGTCTCTCAAAGGTACAAGCACGAACATACGTACCGGTAATGCAACGAGGAATATACTGAAATCTTGCTGAATATCATGGTTCAAACCACCAAAAATGTATTCATTGTATCATCCTCAGATTCTTCTATGTCACAATGATGCATATAAGATTTGAACTCTTGGTAGTAAGTATGAACAGTGTTATTGCCTTGTTTAAGTTGTTCAAATTTGCGAAGCAATTCACGCACGATAGTAAGGAGGAAAAACTGTTTTCTCATTACATATTTCAAATCTTTCCAAGTTGTGGGTTGGTTATCAATGTTTTTCTTACAATGCACACTCCACCAAACAGAAGCAAAACCAGTAAATGCTCTAGTGGCAGCTCGTACTCGCTCAAGTTCAGAAAAAACATGCTGACTAAAAACTTGTTCTACTTCAAGCTCCCAAGCTAGATAAATAGCAGGATTAAATCTACCCTCAAATGACGGTAAAGAGCTAACCTGGGCATGTGCTTGTGTGTGTTGTCCCAACTCTCGTGATGGTGAAGATGTGTTCGTCGTCCAAGAACTTCTATCTCCGAAACCTGTCATGATTAGTAGAAACAAGAAACAAAATTCGAGAATAATGTTCCTATGAACTACTAGGATGTGGTTGTAAAGTGCTCACAGTAAAGCAAATATCAATATCTTACAAGTTCTTACCATGCGGCGGTGGTGACGGAAACCAGCGGAGTCAAGTAACTCTGAAGATTGTGTAAAGCGATTGCTGAGAGAACGACGTATACAGTGTAGAAATATGTGGAGCTGGGTTGGCTATATATGGTAGCAAAATTTTAGCAATAATCAATTCAAAGATGCAATGTTGAATAAGCGCTCAACGACGGTATCTGTGCTGGTCCTAGGCTAGACCGGACTAGAGACGCGAGCCTAGAACACTAATGAGGTCATGGCATAGCACAACTAGCATCAATGAAGGATACTAAGTAGCTCTTGACAGCAAGATATAAGTGAAGATCACAACGGCGGTGAAGATAATGATGAAAAACAAGCGCCAAGCGGGACATACAACAACTCTCTCCAACTTTCCTCGTGAAAAGTTTGAGCCAATTTTCTGATAAATTCTTTCAAAGAATGCTACTAACTCAAGCTTTCCAATGCAAAAAGAATCACTCAATTCGAGTTGATATGAGGAGTCAAAGAATTCTAAAACCGGCTGAAAAATTGGAACAAGCTGTGTTCATGAACTTCAGAGGGCAAAACACCTATTTAGAAGCCGATTTTGAGGTGTCAAATATTGAACTAGCTTCTGCAACTATTTAGATGCGGCTCGTCTCTAGCTTCAATTTGAGTACGCACGAGTCAAAACGGACTTCATGTGAGGAAGATACACCTGTTTTCTTGAACAGACGCAAAACAGATTCCAATCCAAATTCAGTACGAGATTGATTCTAGATAGATCCGATTTTTTTCCTCTCTCTTTTTCTCACGCTTTCTTTTCTTTTCTTCTCTCTCTTTCTTTTTTTCTTTCCTTTTTCTCTCTTTTTTCTCTATCTTTTTTTCTCCCTCTTTCCAAGACAAACTAGATAAGATGCAGATTGGATCGGCGAAGATGTGAATGAACTCAACTATGATTATGACAATGAACGAGTAGCACGTGGTGGAAATTAATGGATGGATGGTGGACAGCGGAAGGGATAATGATTGAGCGGCGGCGTGACTAATGTGAACAGAACTCGAAACTCTAAAGGAACTAGACAGTAAGACCAGCAACTGACACGACGATGCAACCGATAATTCAACTATGCAAGCAACAAATAGAAAATTGCAAAGGCATCGACTGGCTTGGATAAAGGATGAACAGATCTAACTTTTTTTGTGGCTTATTCATGGACTGTAGGTATGAATGACAGATGCGATCTAAACTATGAAAAACTGTAAAATCTCACCGAGCAATCTGAAAACTGATACCACTTGATAGAGGCAAAGGTGTCCCGTCTTTCGATGAGATGGTGGATTTCGTTTTGGTGGAAGTCGACTTTGACGATCCGACTACGAACGTGCGAGGACGTCGCGCCTTAGCAATCGCTAAACCAACTCCGAGAGGTTATTGACCACGCCGGAGCACGATCAACCTGACCACGAGGGTCTATTTCCTGCGAGCAAACGAAGAACAAGCAAGAAACTGAGATTGCAATCTGGATATTGCGAATATAAGATGAAAGCTTTATTGATCAAGGTGGGGTTCTGTGACACCTTTGTCTGGTCGTTGAACACAAACGAAGTACGCGAAGTTGCAGCTATGGCGAACTTTTAATCTAAACAAAACCCCCAGGGAAAAGCTACTAGATGGATCTACTTATATAGGAGCAAGGGGTGGTGGCCAAGGAGGTGGGAGGACGTCCCAAGGCAGCCTAAAACTAACCCTAGGTCGTATAAGGCTCATGGGCCCAAGTGGAGGTGACGTAACACCTTTGGACTTGTAGTTTGACTCGGATTCTGCTGCAGCGTTAGATTGTTTTGTCCATAACTCAACGCTCCGGAAGGATTTTAAGGTGATTCCAATTGTGCTGGAAAGAGCATGAAATCTACTTTCCAACAAAAAACGAATCACCCAATTCGGAGTCCGTATGAAAAAGTTGTTGGCGTTTTGAGTCAGGTATGTCTGTGCAGTCCGAATCTGAGTCCAAAACGTGAGAGACTTGGACTCTATCTTCTCTTGGGCCAAAAGTGACGTGAGAGAACTTTTTGAACAGCAAATAAACATCTCTTTCTTCCTTATCTTCATATGTGGATTGTACAAATGTCCCATACACCTGCAATTAGACAAAACACAAAAGTGTGTGAAGTATTTTTGTTCTGGATATCATAAATACATTATTGAATAGTTTGCACTAGAAATCACCTGACAAATATGCATGTATGCAATATTTTCGGTCATATCCAAGGTAGTCATGTCCTCATCAATAAGGCATATAGCCGCTGGATTTTCTTCAATTTACGGCCAAAAGAGATTGCCCAGATCATAGAGCATCTGCAGAAAGGTACGTTTGTCCCTACCAGGGGGCTAGTGTCTATAAGCAACATAATCTCTCGAATTTCCTTCAAAAGGAAGTGCCAATGGGTTCAGAAACTTGTCTGAAAAACAGCGACGAATGATGTGCTTTGACATTCAGGGCCAAAAAGTCCTGCTTAAGGCTCAATTTGAGGGTACTCCAGGCCTCCTAGCAGAAGCGTGGAGTATTTTTTGGATTCGCACGCTCGCCGCGAGCAGTTTGAGTACTTATGTGTCCGACACGGACTCTGAATGACAAAATTATGACCGTTTTAGTGAACATCTGTCCATTCTATGACAGTCCTTGAAAGTACTTCATTTTCTCGTGCGCTTTTTGCCTGCTTGCCCCAAAATTTCTTGTCCTCTATAGAGGAGATATCGTTTCCACAGATATATTGGCCGATGCTAGGAATGCCCTGTTGTTCTTCGCTTTCACGCGCATGAGTTACAACATGCCATCCGGCGAAAACAAGGAGAATAAGGCATATAGCCACTGGATATTCTTCAATTTACGGCCAAATGAGATTGCCCAGGTCATAGAGCATCTTCAGAAAGGTACGTTTGTCCCTACCAGAGGGCTAATGTCTGTAAGCAACATAATCTCTCGAATTTCCTTAAAAAGGAAGTGCCAATGGGTTCAGAAACTTGTCTCAAAAACAATGACGAATGATGTGCTTTGACATTCAGGGCCAAAAGTCCTGCTTAAGGCTGAATTTGAGGTACTCGGGCCTCTGGCGGAAGCGTGGAGTATTTTTGGATTCATAGCGCCATGAAAGCAGTTTGAGTACTTATGGGTCCGACACGGACTCTGAATGACAAAATTATGACTGTTTTAGTGAACATCTGTCCATTCTATGGCAGTCCTTGAAAGTACTTCATTTTCTCGTTCGCTTTTTGCCTGATTGCCCAAAATTTCTTATCCTCTATAGAGGAGATATCGTTTCCACATATATATTGACCGATGCCAGGAATGCCCTGTTGTTCTTGGCTTTCACGCGCATGAGTTACAGCACGCCATCCGGCGAAATCAAGGAGAATAAGGCATATAGCCGCTCGATTTTATTCAATTTACGGCCAAATGAGATTGCCCGGATCATAGAGCATCTGCAGAAAAGTACATTTGTCCCTACCAGGGGGGCTAATGTCTGTAAGCAACATAATCTCTCAAATTTCCTTCAAAAGGAAGTGCCAATGGGTTCAGAAACTTGTCTGAATAACAGCGACGAATGATGTGCTTTGACATTCAGGGCCAAAAAGTCCTGCTTAAGGCTCAATTTGAGGGTACTCCGGGCCTCCTAGCAGAAGCGTGGAGTATTTTTTGGATTCGCACGCTCGCCGCGAGCAGTTTGAGTACTTATGTGTCCGACACGGACTCCGAATGACAAAATTATGACCGTTTTATTGAACATCTGTCCATTCTATGGCAGTCCTTGAAAGTACTTCATTTTCTCGTGTGCTTTTTGCCTGATTGCCCCAAAATCTCTTGTCCTCTATAGAGGAAATATCATTTCCACAGATATATTGACCGATGCTAGGAATGCCCTGTTGTTCTACGCTTTCACGCGCATGAGTTACAACATGCCATCCGGCGAAAACAAGGAGAATAAGGCATACAGCCACTAGATTTTCTTCAATTTACGGCCAAATGAGATTGCCCAGGTCATAGAGCTTCTGCAGAAAGGTACGTTTGTCCCTACTAGAGGGCTAATGTCTGTAAGCAACATAATCTCTCGAATTTCCTTAAAAAGGAAGTGCCAATGGGTTCAGAAACTTGTCTCAAAAACAGCGACGAATGATGTGCTTTGACAATCAGGGCCAAAAAGTCCTGCTTAAGGCTGAATTTGAGGGTACTCCGGGCCTCCTGGCGGAAGCGTGGAGTATTTTCTGGATTCGCACGCTCGCCGCGAGCAGTTTGAGTACTTATGGGTCCGACACGGACTCCGAATGACAAAATTATGACCGTTTTAGTGAACATCTGTCCATTCCATGGCAGTCCTTGAAAGTACTTCATTTTTTCGTTCGCTTTTTGCCTGATTGCCCCAAAATTTCTTATCCTCTATAGAGGAGATATCGTTTCCACATATATATTGACCGATGCCAGGAATGCCCTGTTGTTCTTGGCTTTCACGCGCATGAGTTACAGCATGCCATCCGGCGAAAACAAGGAGAATAAGGCATATAGCCGCTGGATTTTATTCAATTTACGGCCAAATGAGATTGCCCGGATCATAGAGCATCTGCAGAAAGGTACGTTTGTCCCTACCAGGGGGGCTAATGTCTGTAAGCAACATAATATCTCGAATTTCCTTCAAAAGGAAGTGCCAATGGGTTCAGAAACTTGTCTGAAAAACAGCGACGAATGATATGCTTTGACATTCAGGGCCAAAAAGTCCTGCTTAAGGCTGAATTTGAGGGTACTCCGGGCCTCCTGGCGGAAGCGTGGAGTATTTTTTGGATTCGCACACTCGCCGTGAGTAGTTTGAGTACTTATGTGTCCGACACGGACTCCGAATGACAAAATTATGACCGTTTTAGTGAACATCTGTCCATTCTATGGCAGTCCTTGAAAGTATTTCATTTTCTCGTGCGCTTTCTGTCTGATTGCCCCAAAATTTCTTGTTCTATAGAGGAGATATCGTTTCCACATATATATTGACCGATGCCAGGAATGCCCTGTTGTTATTGGCTTTCACGCGCATGAGTTACAGCATGCCATCCGGCGAAAACAAGGAGAATAAGGCATATAGCCGCTGGATTTTCTTCAATTTACGGCCAAAATAGATTGCCCAGATCATTGAGCATCTGCAGAAGGTACGTTTGTCCTTACCAGGGGGCTACTGTCTATAAGCAACATAATCTCTCGAATTTCCTTCAAAAGTAAGTGCCAATGGGTTCAGAAACTTGTATGAAAAACAGCGACGAATGATGTTCTTTGACTTTCAGGGCCAAAAAGTCCTGCTTAAGGCTGAATTTGAAAGTACTCCGGGCCTCCTGGCGGAAGCGTGGAGTATTTTTTGGATTCGCACGCTCGCCATGAGCTGTTTGAGTACTTATGAGTCCGACACGGACTCCGAATGACAAAATTATGACCGTTTTAGTGAACATTTGTCCATTCTATGGCAGTCCTTGAAACTACTTCATTTTCTCGTGCGCTTTTTGCCTGATTGCCCCAAAATTTCTTGTCCTCTATAGAGAAGATATCGTTTCCACATATATATTGACCATTGCCAGGAATGCCCTTTTGTTCTTGGCTTTAACGCGCATGAGTTACAGCATGCCATCCGGCAAAAACAAGGAGAATAAGGCATATAGCCGCAGGATTTTCTTTAATTTACGGCCAAATGAGATTGCCCGGTTCATAGAGCATCTGCAGAAAGGTACGTTTGTCCCTACCAGGGGGGCTAATGTCTATAAGCAACATAATCTCTCGAGTTTCCTTCAAAAGGAAGTGCCAATGGGTTCAGAAACTTCTCTGAAAAACATCGACGAATGATGTTCTTGGACTTTCAGGGCCAAAAAGTCCTGCTTAAAGCTGAATTTGAGGGTACTCCGGGCCTCCTGGCGGAGGCGTGGAGTATTTTTTGAATTCGCGCGCTCGCCGTGAGCAGTTTGAGTACTTACGAGTCCGACACGGACTCCGAATGACAAAATTATGACCGTTTTAGTGAACATCTGTCCATTCTATGGCAGTCCTTGAAAATACTTCATTTTCTCGTGCGCTTTTTGCCTGATTGCCCCAAAATTTCTTGTCCTCTATAGAGAAGATATCGTTTCCACATATATATTGACCAATGCCAGGAATGCCCTTTTGTTCTTGGCTTTAACGCACATGAGTTACAACATGCCATCCGGCAAAAACAAGGAGAATAAGGCATATAGCCGCTGGATTTTCTTTAATTTACGGCCAAATGAGATTGCCCGGATCATAGAGCATTTGCAGAAATGTACGTTTGTCCCTACCAGGGGGGCTAATGTCTATAAGCAACATAATCTCTCGAATTTCCTTCAAAAGGAAGTGTCAATGGGTTCAGAAACTTGTGTGAAAAACAACGACGAATAATGTTCTTTGACTTTCAGGGCCAAAAAGTCCTGCTTAAGGCTGAATTTGTGGGTACTCCGGGCCTCCTGGCGCAAGCGGGGAGTATTTTTGATTCAGCGCCGCCATGAAAGCAGTTTGAGTACTTATCGGTCCGACACGGACTCCGAATGACAAAAGTATGACCGTTTTAGTGAACATCTGTCCTTTCTATGGCAGTCCTTGAAAGTACTTCACTTTCTCGTGCGCTTTTTGCCTGATTGCCCCAAAATTTCTTGTCCTCTATAGAGGAGATATCATTTCCACATATATATTGACCGATGCCAGGAATGCCCTTTGTTATTGGCTTTCACGCGCATGAGTTACAGCATGCCATCCGGCGAAAACAAGGAGAATAAGGCATATAGCCGCTGGATTTTCTTCAATTTACGCCAAAAGAGATTGCCGGATCATAGAGCATCTGCAGAAGGTACGTTTGTCCCTACCAGGGGCTAGTGTCTATAAGATACATAATCTCTCAATTTCCTTCAAAAGGAAGTGCCAATGGGTTGAAACTTGTAAGAAAAACAATGACGAATGATGTTCTTTGACTTTCGGGGCCAAAAGTCCTGCTTAAGGCTGAATTTGAGGGTACTCGGGCCTCTGGCGGAAGCATGGAGTATTTTTGGATTCAGCGCCATGAAAGCAGTTTGAGTACTTATGGGTTCGACACGGACTCCGAATGACAAAATTATGACCGTTTTAGTGAACATCTGTTCATTCTATGGGAGTCCTTGAAAGTACTTCATTTTCTCGTTCGCCTTTTGCCTGATTGACCCAAAGTTTCTTATCCTCTATAGAGGAGATATCGTTTCCACATATATATTGACCTATGCCTGGAATGCCCTGTTGTTCTTGGCTTTCGCGCGCATGAGTTACAGCATGCCATCCGGCGAAAACAAGGAGAATAAGGCATATAGCCGCTGGATTTTCTTCAATTTACGGCCAAATGAGATTGCGCGGATCATAGAGCATCTACAGAAAGGTACGTTTGTCCCTACCAGGGGGGCTAATGTCTGTAAGCAACATAATATCTCGAATTTTCTTCAAAAGGAAATGCCAATGAGTTCAGAAACTTGTCTGAAAAACAGCGACGAATGATGTGCTTTGACATTCAGGGCCAAAAAGTCCTGCTTAAGGCTGAATTTGAGTGTACTCCAGGCCTCCTAGCAGAAGCGTGGAGTATTTTTTGGATTCTCGCACGCTCGCCACGAGCAGTTTGAGTACTTATGTGTCCGACACGAACTCCGAATGACAAAATTATGACCGTTTTAGTGAACATCTGTCCATTCTATGGCAGTCCTTGAAAGTACTTCATTTTCTCGTGCGCATTTTGCTTGATTGCCCCAAAATTTCTTGTCCTCTATAGAGGAGATATCGTTTCCACAGATATATTGACCGATGCTAGGAATGCCCTGTGGTTCTTCGCTTTCACGCGCATGAGTTACAACATGCCATCCGGCGAAAAAAAGGAGAATAAGGCATATAGCCACTGGATTTTCTTCAATTAACGGCCAAATGAGATTGCCCAGGTCATAGAGCATCTGCAGAAAGGTACGTTTGTCCCTACAAGAGGGCTAATGTCTGTAAGCAACATAATCTCTCGAATTTCCTTAAAAAGGAAGTGCCAATGGGTTGAGAAACTTGTCTGAAAAACAGCGACGAATGATGTGCTTTGACATTCAGGGCCAAAAAGTCCTGCTTAAGGCTGAATTTGAGGGTACTCCGGGCCTCCTGGCGGAAGCGTGGAGTATTGTTTGGATTCGCACGCTCGCCGCGAGCAGTTTGAGTACTTATGGGTCCGACACGGACTCCGAATGACAAAATTATGACTGTTTTAGTGAACATCTGTCCATTCTATGGCAGTCCTTGAAAGTACTTCATTTTCTCGTTTGCTTTTTGCCTGATTGCCCCAAAGTTTCTTATCCTCTATAGAGGAGATATCGTTTCCACATATATATTGACCGATGCCAGGAATGCCCTGTTGTTCTTGGCTTTCGCGCGCATGAGTTACAGCATGCCATCCGGCGAAAACAAGGAGAATAAGGCATATAGCGCTGGATTTTCTTCAATTTACGCCAAATAAGATTGCGCGGATCATAGAGCATCTGCAGAAAGATACGTTTGTCCCTACCAGGGGGGCTAATGTCTGTAAGCAACATAATATCTCGAATTTCCTTCAAAAGGAAATGCCAATGGGTTCAGAAACTTGTCTGAAAAACAGCGACGAATGATGTGCTTTGACATTCAGGGCCAAAAAGTCCTGCTAAAGGCTGAATTTGAGTGTACTCCAGGCCTCCTAGCAGAAGGTGTGGAGTATTTTTTGGATTCGCACGCTCGCCGCGAGCAGTTTGAGTACTTATGTGTCCGACACGGACTCCGAATGACAAAATTATGACCGTTTTAGTGAACATCTGTCCATTCTATGGCGTCCTTGAAAGTACTTCATTTTCTCTTTCGCTTTTGCTGATTGCCCTAAAATTTCTTATCCTCTATAGAGGAGATATCGTTTCCACATATATATTGACCGATGCCGGGAATGCCTTTTGTTATTGGCTTGCACACGCATGAGTTACAACATGCCATCCAAATAAAACAAGGAGAATAAGGCATATAGTCATTGGATTTTCTTCAATCTACGGCCCAAAGAGATTGCCCAAATCATAGAGCATCTGCAGAAGGTACGTTTGTCCCTACCAGGGGCTAATGTCTATAAGCAACATAATCTCTCGAATTTCCTTCAAAAGGAAGTGCCAATGGGTTCGAAACTTGTCGAAAAACAAATGACGAATGATGTGCTTTGACTTTCAGGCCAAAAGTCCTGCTTAAGGCTGAATTTGAGGGTACTCTGGGCCTCTGGCGGAAGCGTGGAGTATTTTTGGATTCGCACGCTTCGCCGTGAGAAGTTTGAGTACTTATGGGTCCGACACGGACTCAATTACAAAATTATGACCGTTTTAGTGAACACTGTCCATTCTATGGCGGTCCTTGAAAGTACTTCATTTTCTCGTGCGCTTTTTGCCGATTGCCCCAAAATTTCTTGTCCTCTATAGAGGAGATATTGTTTCACATATATTGACCGATGCGGGAATACCCTTTTGTTCTTGGCTTTCACGGGCATGAGTTCTGACATGCCATCCGCGAAAACAAGGAGAATAAGGCATATAGCGCTGGATTTTCTTCAATTTACGGCCAAATGAGATTGCCGGATCATAGAGCATCTGCAGAAGGTACGTTTGTCCCTACCAGGGGCTAATGTCTATAAGCAACATAATCTCTCGAATTTCCTTCAAAAGGAAGTGCCAATGGGTTTGAAACTTGGTGAAAAAAACAATGACGAATGATGTGCTTTGACATTCAGGGCCAAAAAGTCCTGCTAAAGGCTGAATTTGAGTGTACTCCAGGCCTCCTAGCAGAAGTTGTGGAGTATTTTTTGGATTCGCACGCTCGCCGCGAGCAGTTTGAGTACTTATGTGTCCGACACGGACTCCGAATGACAAAATTATGACCGTTTTAGTGAACATCTGTCCATTCTATGGTAGTCCTTGAAAGTACTTCATTTTCTCGTGCGCTTTTTGCCTGATTGCCCCAAAATTTCTTGTCCTCTATAGAGGAGATATCGTTTCCACAGATATATTGACCGATGCTAGGAATGCCCTGTGGTTCTTCGCTTTCACGCGCATGAGTTACAATATGCCATCCGGCGAAAACAAGGAGAATAAGGCAGATAGCCACTGGATTTTCTTCAATTAACGGCCAAATGAGATTGCCCAGCTCATAGAGCATCTCCAGAAAGGTACGTTTGTCCCTACAAGAGGGCTAATGTCTGTAAGCAACATAATCTCTCGAATTTCCTTAAAAAGGAAGTGCCAATGGGTTCAGAAACTTGTCTGAAAAACAGCGACGAATGATGTGCTTTGACATTCAGGGCCAAAAAGTCCTGCTTAAGGCTGAATTTGAGGGTACTCCGGGCCTCCTGGCGGAAGCGTGGAGTATTGTTTGGATTCATGACGCCGCCTTGAAAGCAGTTTGAGTACTTATGGGTCCGACCACGGACTCCGAATGACAAAATTATGACTGTTTTAGTGAACATCTGTCCATTCTATGGCAGTCCTTGAAAGTACTTCATTTTCTCGTTTGCTTTTTGCCTGATTGCCCCAAAGTTTCTTATCCTCTATAGAGGAGATATCGTTTCCACATATATATTGACCGATGCCAGGAATGCCCTGTTGTTCTTGGCTTTCGCGCGCATGAGTTACAGCATGCCATCCGGCGAAAACAAGGAGAATAAGGCATATAGCCGCTGGATTTTCTTCAATTTACGGCCAAATAAGATTGCGCGGATCATAGAGCATCTGCAGAAAGGTACGTTTGTCCCTACCAGGGGGGCTAATGTCTGTAAGCAACATAATATCTCGAATTTCCTTCAAAAGGAAATGCCAATGGGTTGAAACTTGTGCGAAAAGCAATGACGAATGATGTGCTTTGACATTGAGGGCCAAAAGTCCTGCTAAAGGCTGAATTTGAGGTACTCAGGCCTCCTAGCGAAGGTGTGGAGTATTTTTGGATTCATACGCTTCTTGTGAGCAGTTTGAGTACTTATGTGTCCGACACGGACTCCGAATGACAAAATTATGACCGTTTTAGTGAACATCTGTCCATTCTATGGCAGTACTTGAAAGTACTTCATTTTCTCTTTCGCTTTTTGCCTGATTGCCCCAAAATTTCTTATCCTCTATAGAGGAGATATCGTTTCCACATATATATTGACCGATGCCAGGAATGCCCTGTTGTTATTGGCTTGCACACGCATGAGTTACAGCATGCCATCCAGCGAAAACAAGGAGAATAAGGCATATAGCCGCTGGATTTTCTTCAATCTACGGCCAAAAGAGATTGCCCAAATCATAGAGCATCTGCAGAAAGGTACGTTTGTCCCTACCAGGGGGCTACTGTCTATAAGCAACATAATCTCTCGAATTTCCTTCAAAAGGAAGTGCCAATGGGTTCAGAAACTTGTCTGAAAAACAGCGACGAATGATGTGCTTTGACTTTCAGGGCCAAAAAGTCCTGCTTAAGGCTGAATTTGAGGGTACTCTGGGCCTCCTGGCGGAAGCGTGGAGTATTTTTTGGATTCGCACGCTTCGTGAGAAGTTTGAGTACTTATGGGTCCGACACGGACTCAATTACAAAATTATGACCATTTTAGTGAACACTGTCCATTCTATGGCGTCCTTGAAAGTACTTCATTTTCTCGTGCGCTTTTTGCCGATTGCCCAAAATTTCTTGTCCTCTATAGAGGAGATATTGTTTCCACATATATATTGACCGATGCCAGAATACCCTTTTGT
>JAHHZJ010003495.1:0-75966 GCA_021437245.1 Aegilops speltoides
TAAAGACCAAATACCTTAGGGAGTGTTCGGCGTCGCGAGTTTGGCCTTATATGCATCAGCTCCGAATCATGTCTTTGGTGAAATGTTGGGTTTGCCCGGCTCCTGTGTTTTGCTGCCTTACGTTCCGCTCTATCGGCTAACGCGGCACCGGAGAACTCTGCGATCGTGCCCGGTTCGTCGGTGAGCACCTCGGTCTGAAAGCGAAAATTGACTATCGGGATATAGCGAGACTGGTCGACCACTCGATGGACCACGGAGCGTTTAGAATTCGCCGCTTTAACGAAGGACCGTTTCGATCGAGGCACATCTGGCGCCCGAATTCGGAGGCGCGGTGCCCCCAGGGGCTATATAGTAGCCCCACCATCGAACTCCTATGGCTAAGTGAAAGTGATAAAGCATTATAGTCCGGTTGCCTAGTTTGCTACGCTATCACCTCCTTCACAGGACCAAGACATTGGATTAAGTGTGAAAATGCGCTTTTTTGCAAACACCCCCACACTATGTGCGTGGGGGCTGAAGCCGAAGACTGCCATCTTTCAGGTTATATACGCATATACATTAACGGCCGCACAGGAGGTATTTCAATACTTGAACGCACAAGTATAAAAAGCCCTTATATTATATTTGAAACATGGTTTCACAAATCATACATGTCATTTGAACATAATATTCTTGAGCCTTTGTGTCTCTATTAGCAGAGCACCTGCAGGACTTCCTCAAAATAGTGCTCGGCAGGTACTCGGCTTCTGTCCGAATCCTGGGCTGCAACGTCGGTGGCCTTCATCTCTGCCCGGTATGTTTTGACACGTGCAAGAGCCATCCGCGCTCCCTCTATGCATGCCGACCGCTTAATCGCATCGATATGTGGCACCGCATCAAGGAACTGCTGCACCAAGCCAAAATAACTCTTCGGCTCGGGCCTTTTCGGCCACAAATGAGTCATGACATCCTTCATGGCAAGTCCGGACAACCTATTCAGCTCAGCCCATTCGGATAACCGATCGGTTAGTGGAAGTGGACGCTCTGGACTATGGAACTGCGACCAAAAAAGCTCTTCCATTCCGTGATCCTTTTGGCCTCGGAAGTGTGCGACCGTGTCTGCGGCACTCGCCGCCAAATCGAGATAAGCATCCTCCGCACCCCACAGCTGGCCCAACTGAGCATACTTCGGATCTGTGAACTTCCTCCGCAGCAGAAAGGGCTTTCCAGCCGCGATATCCCCGGCTTGACGTAGCTCCTCCTTTATAGCTCTCATCGCGGAGTGGGCATCCTTGGCTTCGGCGGTGGCCTTCTTCAGGTCCTCTTGCTCCGCTCGGCGTTCTTTTTCAAGAAACTCACTGCGGTCGGTAGCATTCTTCAACTTCCCGGCTATTTCGGCCATTTCCTCCTGCTTGGCGATGGAGCGCCTGTTGACTTTTAGCTCTCGGCCGCCCTCAAGGCAACCGCATCACTTTTTACAGCTTGCTCCTTGACTCGAGCTAGCTCCATGAAGGTTCTCCATAGTAGCGGCACCATCTGTATAAAGCATACATGTTGTAAGGCATGGGCGTCAGGCTCCCTTACCAGGTGTCCGCAGAGAAGTCGCATACCTTGTGACTCGTCAAGCCGCTTATTGACAAGCGCGATGTTGGCATCCGCCACATCAAGTTTCTGCTTTAGTTCAGCAAATTGATCAGTCCGGCTGGCCACCGGACACTCCGCCACCTATATAGGACAGGCGACATCTTAATACTGAGATTATGATCCTCGGCGCGTTGTCACTTTCGACAACGTACCGAGTCTCAGGGGCTACTATCTATACAGGGCGCATTCTATATGCAAAACTGTCAGAAGGTATATTGTTGGTGTCAAAACCAGCGGATCTCAGGTAGGGGGTTCCG
This sequence comes from Aegilops speltoides, assembly GCA_021437245.1. NCBI lineage: Eukaryota > Viridiplantae > Streptophyta > Magnoliopsida > Poales > Poaceae > Aegilops > Aegilops speltoides. Next base: position 1,881 of record JAHHZJ010003495.1, read on the forward strand.
AACTGTGCGTCTAGGTGGATGGTAACAGGAGACAAGGGACACGATGTTTTTACCCAGGTTCGGGCCCTCTCGATGGAGGTAAAACCCTACTCCTGCTTGATTGATATTGATGATATGGGTAGTACAAGAGTGGATCTACCAGGAGATCAAGGAGGCTAAACCCTAGAAGCTAGCCTATGGTATGATTGTTGTTCGTCCTATGGACTAAAACCCTGCGGTTTATATAAACATCGGAGAGGGCTAGGGTTACACAGAGTCAGTTACAATGGTAGGAGATCTACATATCCGTATTGCCAAGCTTGCCTTCAACACCAAGGAAAGTCCCATCCGGACGCGGGACGAAGTCTTCAATCTTGTATCTTCATAGTCTTGGAGTCCGGCCAATGATGATAGTTCAGCTATCCGGACACCCCCTAGTCCAGGACTCCCTCAGTAGCCCCTGAACCAGGCTTCAATGACGACGAGTCCGGCACGCATATTGTCTTCAGCATTGCAAGGCGGGTTCCTCCTTCGAATAATTCATAGAAGATTGTGAACACCAGGATAGTGTCCGGCTCTGCAAAATAAATTCCACATACCACCATAGAGAGAGTAATATTTACACAACTTCAATCTGCTGACGTATTTTGTAGCATGACGTCACGCCACGGCCAAGCCTTTACTCGAATTGTTTTATTGTTCCACCTCAGCGCGTTTAGCGAAGCGGTTTCCTTGGCACGTCTTATCAAAGCAGAGATTGTGTCCCCTTATTCCGGGATTCTCATCAATACGGACGTGGGTAACCCAACCGCGCCCGTTGCCACGCCCCCTCCATCGGAGGCGAGTTCTAAACGGTCACGGGGACGGCTCTTGGTATTCTACCCCTTTATAATGAGACCATGGCCTGTTCCTTTTCTTCAATCCTCAATCAAATCCGCCCCTCGCCCCGAGTTCCAACACCCAAAGCTCCAGATTTGGGCGCTTCGGACCTTCGACATTGTCCGGCTCCGACCTACAGGGCCGGTGGATGCCCTCCTCCGTCACGGAAGAGGACGTGCTGAAGCTGAGAGACGCCAGGTATCTGACCTGCGAGATTTCGCATAGGCTGCCCGCCCAAGGGCAAGTCATTCCCACCCCCAAGCCTGGCGAGAGCGTGGTGTTCATGTCTCACTTCCGTCGGGGTTTAGGCTTCCCGATGGATCCCTTCGTGAGAGGGCTCATGTTTTACTACGGGCTGGAATTCCATGACCTGACTCCGGAGTCCATCCTCCACATCTCATCGTTCATTGTTGTCTGCGAAGCCTTCCTCCGCACTACCCCTCACTTCAGATTGTGGCTCAAGACCTTTGACGTGGAGCCAAAGATGATCGGCGGCGACAGCAGTCTGCGGAGGGGCGATTCTAAACAAGAGGGCCGATGCTCCATGGCCTGAGGGCTCCTTTCAAGAGGAGCTGGGTTTGTGGCAGCAGGAGTGGTTCTACATCAACGCTCCCAGGGGCACCAGGCAGGTGGCGCCACCCGCCTTTCGCTTGGGCCCTCCACAACGGCTGGCGTCATGGGTCAACAAAGGGCTTGACTGGGGGCCGTCCAAGGACGTGCCACTTTTGTAGGGCCGCATTCGAGACCTCCAAGAAAGGGAGTGGCGCAGGTTATGCTGATTCGGCACCTTCTGCCCTGCAAACGTCGCCCCTCCGCTTGTGGGAATTGAATCCGGAGGGACCGCGAGCTCTTCAAAAATTCATGGGTACGACACCCATGGAGATGTATAAACTGTTCTTCGGATCACAAGAGATGTGTCCGGAATTGACCGAGGACGCCGGCCTAAGCTGCAATCGCCTGGATACTCAAGTAAGTAGTCCTGTGTCCGGACATACCGTCCGTTTATTTATCATAGATTTGCCTTTTAACCAGCTATCCCTTGAACAGGAGTGGATAGCGAAAGCAAATCGATCGATGTCGGCCCCCTCCACGAGACCACGCCGGATCCGTGTTAGTCAAGATCTTTGGAGGTTGCGCCTTTAGAAGAGGGCGAAGGGGGAAACAGGGAAGCTACCGCCTCTGCTAAAGAGGCTCTCAAGAAAGGGGGGATCGAGAATCCCTCCCTCCAGGGGGAGAAGAGGACCGCTTCCGAAGATCCGGAGGTCAAAGCCTCAAAGCGAGGGAAGAAATCTTCACCGGAAGGTCCTGCACCAGGAGAAACCCCGGCCGCACTATTTCCCCAAGGGAATCAGTCCTCCAGCTAGCCGTAAGTAGAAAAAGGGGAGTTTTGTAATAAGGGACATCCTTGTTTTTATTTCTGATGGTAACCGAAGTTCTTACCTTGTAGTTCGGATATCAGCCCTTCTCAGCTGAGGTCATCTTCGGGGGATCTTCGTCCGCAAATGATGGAGAGCAAGATGCCTCCATCCGCCACACCGTCAGGCGGGGCGGACGACCCTGAGTTGTCATCGCGGAGGGTCTCCCCGAGTCCGGCGGGGCCGGAGAGTTCAGCACCAACTGGTGTACGGCCGGAAGAGCTGAAGGATCTGCTCGAGAGGGCTTCTATCCCAGAAAATCATCGTACATTAATGAGTACGGTGATTGAAAGTATTTCATCCGCTGAGAGAGGGTTGCATGAGGCCGTCTGAAGTTTACTGACGGGGTTTGAGGTACGTAAAATAGCGTACTTTTTGATGATCTTTGCGCTTAGAATCGCCTGTATAGATAGTAGCCCCGAGACTCGGTATGTTGCGAAAAGCAGCGGCGTCGAGGATCATAATCTCGATTATAAGGTGTCGCCCTTCCCGTACAGGTGGCGGGGCGTTCGGTGGCCAGCCGGACTGATGTAGTTGCCGAACTGAAGCGGCAACTTGACGTTGCGGATGCGGACATCGCGCTGGTCAATAAATGACTTGATGAGTCACAAGGTAGGTGGCTTCTCCGCGGTCACCTGGTAAGGGAGTTGATGCCCACACCTTAAAACATGTATACTTGATGCAGATGGCGCCGCTGCTATGGAGGAGTTTCGGGTAGAGCTTGCCTGAGCCAAGGAGTAAGCCAGAAAAAGTGATGCGGCTGCCTCGAAGGCGGCCGAAGAGCTAAAAGCCAAAAAGGCTGCTCACTGCCGAAGCAGGGAGGAGATGGCCGAAATGGCCGTGAAGTTGAAGGATGCTACCAACCGCTATGAGTTTCTCGAAAGAGAATGCTGAGTGGAGCAAGAGGACCTGAAGAAGGCGACTGCCGAAGCCAAGCATGCTCGCTCCACGATGAGGGCCATAAAGTAGGAGCTGCGTCAGGGCGGGGATATCGCGGCTGGAAAGCCCTTTCTGCTGCGTAGGAAGTTCACGGACCCGAAGTATGGTCAGTTGGGCCAGTTGTGGGGTGCAGAGGATGCTTATCTGGATTTGGCAGTCAGTGCGGCGGACGCAGTCGTGCACTTCCGGAGCCAAAAGGATCACGAAATGGAAGAGCTTTTTTGGTCTCAATTCCATAGTCCGAAGCGTCCACTTCCGTTAACCGATTGGTTGGCTGAGTGGGCTGAGCTGAACAGGTTGTCCGGACTTGCCATGAAGGATGTCGTGGCTCATCTGTGGCCGGACAGGCCCAAGCCGAAGAGTTATTTTGGCTTGGTGCAGCAGTTCCTTGATGCGGTGCCGCATATCAAGGCGATGAAGCGGTCGGCATGCATAGAGGGTGCACAGATGGCTCTCGCCCGTGTCAAAACATACTGGGCAGAGATGGATGCCACCGACATGGCATCCCGGGTTTCGGACAGAAGCCGATTACCCGCTGAACACTATTTTGAGGAAGTCCTGCCGGGCGCTCGTTTAATAGAGTCGTAGTGCTCGAAAAACGTTTTGTTCAAATGACATGTATGATTTGTAAAACCATATTTATAATATAAGGGCTTTTTATACTTGTGCGTGCAAGTATTGACATATCTCCTGTGCGGCCGTTAATGTGTGTATATATATATATATATATATATATATATATATATATATATATATATATATATATATATATATATATATATATATATATATATATATAACCTGAAAGATGGCAGTCTTTGGCTTATTTACGCACATGGTGCGGGGTGTTTAAAAAGCGCATTTTCACACTTAATCCAACGTCTTGGTCCTGTGAAGGAGGTGATAGCGTAGCAAGCTAGGCAACCGGACTATAATGCTTTATCACTTTCACTTAGCCATAGGAGTTCGATGGTAGGGCTACTATATAGCCCCTAGGGGCACCGCGCTCTCCAAACTCAGGGCGCGTGTGTGCCTGACTGGGAAATGGTCCTTTGTTAAAGCGGAGGAATTCTAAACATTCCGGTAGTCGATCGAGTGGTTGACCAGTCTCTCGCTATATCATGACAGTCAGTTTTCGGCTTTCTCTACTGAGGCGCTCACCCGGCCGAACCGGGGCACAATCACAGTAGTTCTCCTGGTGCCGCGTTAGCCGATAGAGCGGAACGTAAGGCAGCAAAACATAGGAGCCAGGCAAACCCAACATTTGACCAAAGACATGATTCGGAGCTGACGCATATAAGGCCTAACTCGAGACGCCGAACACTCCCTAAGGTATTCGGTCTTTATGATAACGGGCAGAACAATGCCCTAAGCCCCTAGTGTCCAGGTACGCGCGAAAACTTCTGACGCGGCCGATGCCAAAACGCCAGCCTCCTCCTCGGTTATGATAAGAAACCGGGGGATGTGTATCAACAAGATACAGTAAAAAAGGTTTACGCAGGGTCTTAATCTGAAAAGAATCCTTGTAACGGGTCCCTGCTGCACGTCTGCGCCTGTGTCTCCGTTGTGCTGTATCCTGGACGGGTGTAGCACGTTGTTCATCTGTCAAAGGAGAAGAACTTAGTTTGGAAAAAGAGCGTGCGAAAAATGTATTTAATACAGAGCATGATTAAAAAATGAATGAAATTGAGCTTTATTGGCTCTCATTGTTCATGCGTGCAGCCCCTAGTAAGCCCCTTGTTTATTTATACCGGGCTCGTCCAACCGTGTCCGGGGTCTGAATGACCTGTTTTAGGAGCTTTGATCAGCAACCGGATTAGTGTGTGGCTGTCAAGGCAGTCTCACGTTCTTCTGCGGTCGGGGAACACTAGAAGTTACCTTTTAATGAGATGATACCGCGTGGACCGGGCATTTTAAGTGTAAGAGACGTGTAATGCGGTATTGCATTAAAGCGGGCGAAAGCTTCGCGTCCCAATAGTGCTTGATAGCTACTTTTAAATGGGGCGATATGGAAGATTAGCTTTTCGCGACGGAAGTTGTCGGATGAACCGAACACAACTTCTAGTAGTAAGGAGCCCGTACAATTGGCATAAGGGCCTGGCGTTACTCCTTTAAAGGAAGTGTTGCTATGGCGAATTTTGGTAGGGTCTATCCCCATTCTGCGGATTGTGTCCTGGTATTGCTGGTTTATATCGCTGCCGCCATTCTTTAGGACTTGTGTAAATTGTAGTCCGTCGATTATAGGATCCAATATCAAAGCTGTCCATCCTACGTTTTGAATACTTCTGGAGTAATCCTGATGGTCAAAAGTAATTGGTTTTGACATCCAATTTCGGGAATCTGCTGGGGTGGACCGTGCGGCGCGTACTTTAGTAGGTGCCGCCCTATTTTCCCTTGTTATCGCTTGAAGTGAATTCACTGTTTTGACTTCTTGTGGGAAGTTCTTTTGTTTTCCGGCGCTCTGCTTGTGGGGTTCGTCATCGTCCTCGGTTGGTGTGTCGAGCCCCTTGTGTTCGGCGTTAAGTCGGCCGGACTGCTTGAAGACCCAACAATCTCTGTGGGTATGGTTTGCAGGCTTCCCGGGGGTACTGTGGATTTGACATATCCTGTCCAAGATTTTGTTTAGGTTGGATAGCTCGTCACTGTTGTCCTTAAGAGGCAGTGTTTTGTTGTTCGACCGAGAGCTTTTGAACCCGACGTTGACTGCCGTGTTCTTTGGGCCATTTTCCTTAGTCCGGCGTGGTCTTTTCTGCGTCATGGTTTCCCATTTCCATCCCTGACCTCGGATGTACTCGGGTCGCTGGTGCTGCATCTTGCCTGCCAGCTATCTTCTCATGCGCAAAAGCGGGTCATGAGGCTTGTTAGTGCGGCCATTGTCCTTGGGTTTTCCTGGCCGAGGTGTCTAGCGAGCCATTCGTCTCGGACGTTATGTTTGAAGCCTGCTAAGGCTTCGGCATCCGGACAGTCGACTATTTGGTTCTTTTTGGTAAGGAACCTGTTCCAGAATTTGCGGGCTGACTCTCCGGGCTGTTGAGTTATGTGACTTAAATCATCTGCATCCGGAGGGCGGACATAAGTCCCCTGGAAATTTGCCTGAAACGCATCCTCGAGCTCTTCCCAACTTCCTATGGTATTTTCTGGGAGGCTTTTGAGCCAATGCCGGGCTGGCCCTTTGAGCTTGAGGGGTAGGTATTTTATGGCGTGGAGATCATCTCCTCTAGCCATATGTATGTTGAAGGAAATATGCCCTAGAGGCAATAATAAAGTTATTATTTATTTCCTTATATCATGATAAATGTTTATTATTCATGCTAGAATTGTATTAACCGGAAACATAATATATGTGTGAATATATAAACAAACAGAGTGTCACTAGTATGCCTCTACTTGACTAGCTTGTTAATCAAAGATGGTTATGTTTCCTAACCATGAACAAGGAGTTGTTATTTGATTAACAAGGTCACATCATTAGTTGAATGATCTGATTGACATGACCCATTCCGTTAGCTTAGCACTCGATCGTTTAGTATGTTGCTACTGCTTTTATCCATGACTTATACATGTTCCTATAACTATGAGATTATGCAACTCCCGTTTGCCGGAGGAACACTTTGGGTACTACCAAACGTCACAACATAACTGGGTGATTATAAAGGAGCACTACAGGTGTCTCCAAAGGCAGATGTTGGGTTGGCATATTTCGAGATTAGGATTTGTCACTCCGATTGTCGGAGAGGTATCTCCGGGCCCTCTCGGTAATGCACATCACTTAAGCCTTGCAAGCATTACAAATAATGAGTTAGTTGCGAGATGATGTATTACGGAACGAGTAAAGAGACTTGCCGGTAACGAGATTGAACTAGGTATTGGATACCGACGATCGAATCTCGGGCAAGTAACATACCGATGAAAAAGGGAACAACGGATGTTGTTATGCGGTCTGACCGATAAAGATCTTCGTAGAATATGTAGGAACCAATATGGGCATCCAGGTCCCGCTATTGGTTATTGACCGGAGACGTGTCTCGGTCATGTCTACATTGTTCTCGAACCGTAGGGTCCGCACGCTTAAGGTTTCGATGATGATTATATTATGAGTTTATGAGTTTTGATGTACCGAAGGAGTCGGAGTCCCGGATGAGATCGGGGACATGACGAGGAGTCTCGAAATGGTCCAGACGTAAAGATCGATATATTGGACGACTATATTCGGAGTTCGGAAAGGTTCCGAGTGATTCGGGTATTTTTCGGAGTACCGGAGAGTTACGGGAATTCGTATTGGGCCTTAATGGGCCATACGGGAAAAGGGAAAAAGGGCCATATGTAGGATCGAAAGTATGTCTAGAGGGGGTGATTAGACTACTTGATAATTTAAAAGTTTAGCCTTTTGATTAACACAAGTTTTTGGCAAGTTCACAATGATGATCAAGTCAAGTATCACCCTACACATGCAATTCTAGAGTTATGGCAGCGGAAAGTAAATTGCACATGTAGTAAATAGAGGTGGAGAAGAGCAAACGCAATTTGGAGACACAGAGATTTTTCTCGTGGTTCCGATAGGTGGTGCTATCGTCAATCCACGTTGATGGAGACTTCAACCCACGGAGGGTAACGGCTGCGAGAGTCCACGGAGGGCTCCACCCACGAAGGGTCCACGAAGAAGCAACCTTGTCTATGCCATCATGGCATACGCCCACGGAGGACTAGCCTTACTCGGGGTAGATCTTCATGAAGTAGGCGATCTCCTTGCCCTTACAAACTTCTTGGTTCAACTCCACATCTTGACGGAGGCTCCCAAGCGACACCTAACCAATCTAGGAGGCACCACCCTCCAAAAGGTAATAGATGGTGTTGGTGATGATGAACTCCTTGCTCTTGTGCTTCAAATGATAATCTCCCCAACACTCAACTCTCCTCACTGATTTGGCTGTGGTGGAAGAAAGGATTGAGTGGAAAGCAACTTGGGAAGGCTAGAAATCAAGTTTCATATGGTGGGAGTGGAGCAACTTGATCTCAACACAAGGGTAGGTAGTTTTCTTCTCGAAATGTAAGGTAGGAGTGGTAGTTCTTTCGATGGCTCTCTCCACGAATGAAGAGGAGGTGGAGGGTATTTATAGCCTCCACACAAAATCCAACTATTACACACATTTGACCAATCTCGGTCGGACCGAAGTTGACAACTCGGTGAGACCGAAAGTTCAAATCTTGTGAGCGTTGGGATTTTGGTGGGACCGAAAATACAATCTCGGTTAGTCCGATTCTTCCAAAGGCTAGGGTTTGCCAATCTCGGTGGGACCGACTTTATCATCTCGGTGACACCGATTTGATTCTGAATGTTCTGAAGCTTGGCAACACTAGTTTCGGTGAGACCGAGTTTGGAATCGGAAAATCCAAATTACTAGGGTTTGGCTATATGGGTGAGGTGGTTCATCTCGGTGTGGTGAGTTTGTGGAATCGATGGGACCGAGATTACTTATGAGTATATGTTGGAATGAAAGATTGCTGATAGTTTGGGAGATAGATCACTAAGCACTTTGAGCAACGGATCATTATCATAACCTCATCCCTTTTAATAGTATTGGCTTTCCTATAGACTCAATGTGATCTTGGATCACTAAACCAAAAATGGAGTCTTGAGCTTTTGCCAATGTTTTCCTTAGCATTTTGAGGGTCCACATCTTGAGTCATTGCCATACCCATATCACTGAACTTTCGAAATGATACTCAAGAAGTTATTAGTTCAATGATATATATGTTTTATTAATTACCAAAACCACCCGGGATTAGTTGCACTTTCAATCTCCCCTTTTTGGTAATTGATGACAACATATAGATCAAAGCTTCGACAAATGATATAATCAATGAATAATATAAATCGCTTTGAGAAGTATGTGATAAGCAAGAGCTCCCCTAAATTTGTGCATTATTTAAGATTTGCGTTTGAATGCAAATGCACAATCGATTAGGATCATGGGTCACTCTTCCATGTCACATACATCTTGGTGGAGCGCACAAAATGATAAGAATGAATAGCATGCACCCAATCACCAAGACATGAGTAAATGATCATACAAGATATGAATGACATATGATAAGCATTAAGCACACATTAAGGCATAGTATGATCAAGCACTCATCAAAGTAGAGCAAACGTAGTATCAAACACACGGAATGTCTCGAAAAACTCAAAAGTATCTCAAAGAAAACCGCAAATGAAAGAGCAAAAGTGAGCACTCTCTCTCTCGAAGTCCTATGATCTATACAATTTCTCCCCCTTTGGCAACAAGTTACCAAAAAGTTCGAAAGGTATAGAGCTAAACGTCACTAGGGACTCTGCTGGCGGCTCTGTGCAGGTTGATGAAGTGGAGATAGCTGCATCTGCAAAGGCTTCTGCTGAAGTCTGTGGAGCTGGAGGAGTGGACACTGGAGCTGGAGCTGGAACTGATGGAGCTGTGGGAGGTGCTGATGTATTAGCCCTGGGGTCTGTCACTGGAATAGCAGCTGATCTGGGTCTTGTGGGAACCTGAGCAGGCTGCTCATAGTCATCCTGGACTAAATCACCTTCCATCTCCTTCATGAGCTCTGCCTTCTCCCTCTTGGCTTCCTCAATATCTGCCTCAAGCTTGTTGTGGTGACTTGCACTTGATCGACTTGACATCCGAGCATGGAACTTGTCTTCAACTATCCTCTCAAGACTCTCCTGAGACTGCACTATGCTGGCCAGGCATAGTTCAATCCTCTGGGTAGCATCAAGGAGCTGCTCTCCAACGCTCTTGGGTTTAGCTGCTGCTGCTGCTGCTTCCTTCTCAGCTTTGGCTTGTTTGGCAGCTTCAGACTTAGCTTGACCTTCAACAGACGTGGGATCATCCTCAGTCATCACAACTTCATTATCCTCATGTTCAGGCTGCAGTGGCAAGTGGGGCCTATCCAACAAGTAGGTGCCCGTGCCAAACTTGGCATTGATGAGCATCTGAATGTGCGGGGCAAACCCACATGACCTCTTCTGGTCTGCTGCAGTCCTCTTGATAGTCTCAACTATCAGGTCCATCACCTTGAAAGGTGCCTTCTGATCTAGAATATGCAGCATGTTGATAGAATAGCCTCTTATCATGCGATGATCTCCAGACTTGGGCATCAAGGTATGCCTCAGAATAGTGTTTGTGGTTGGGAGACCTGCCTGAAGATGATACAACGAACCGAGCTTCCAAATCTCTACATCCTTAGCTGGTACCTCATTATACATGTTCTTCATAGACTCATGATTTTTCTTGGGAATTCCATAGACATCAACATCATCATCTCTTGATACTGGAGCATTCAGCAGTGCTGCCCACTCTTCAACTGTTGAAGAGAATCTCTGGCCTTCAGTCATCCATACAATTCTGCCATCTGGATAGAAATGAGCTGTGGCATAGAATTGCATGATCATCTCATCATTCCAAGCTGTCGACTTTCGACCAACGAACTCAAGCAACACCACATGCGTGAAGCTCTCATGCACATGTGGGAAGTAGTCTCTGTGCTCTTCCTTTGTCAATATATGCCCGATCAACATATCTAGTGTCAAGAACAATGGGCTTCTTGTCCATAAGCACTGTCTCATAGAAATCTTGTTGCTCTCTGGTGTGGAACCTTGAGTCAACAGCTGTCCTTCTCCTGGTGGCATATGGATCAACTTGCCTCCATAGCCTGAGACCTTTGTCTTTCCTTTCCTTCATGTTTTCAGCTCGAGGATGAGCATCATTGTGGGTGGCGGTTTACATGCGAGTTTCAGCAATACATGTGCCTCATCTTCTGACTCAGCTGGTGGCACATTGCCCTTCTTCTTCTCTGAAGCAGGAATGTTTCTCACTGTTTTCTTTGGCTTGGCAGCAGGCTTGGCTTGAGCTGCCTTTGCTGGAGCTGATGGCTTAGACCTTGTAGGTGCTCCTGCCCTGATGGCATCTCCCATCAACTTAGGCTTCTGAGGAGGCTGGGGTGCTTCCTCATCAGAATCATCATCAGCTGCTTCATCATGTACAATCCTCTTCCTCTTGGAAGTTTTCTTTACCTTGCTGGAGGTTTCTTCTTCCATGCTCAACTTCTTGGCAACTGTGGACTTCTTCACCTTGCTGGTGCCTTTCTTGGTTTGTTGCCCTTGATGCTCTTTGGCAACCACTTTCTTCTTAGGCTTAGAAGAAATCTCTTCCTCAGCAACAAAGTCAGAGTCCTCTTCATCAGAATTCCTCTTCTTCCTGGCCCTGGTGGCAGCAGGAGGCAAACCACTTGGTGTGCTCCTCTCACCATCATCAGAAAAACTGCTGGCTTCAGGACTAGTGCCTGCCTCTGGAATCTCAATTGGTGATTCAGATCTGTTCTGGCTGTCACTTGCATCTGACATGGCTGACAACCTGTGAATAGATAAGGTATAGGCAGAATAGAAGAGTTATCACAAACTGCAGAAGATTTTGCAAAAAGAATGAGTTCAAATTTCAGTTTTAGGTTTTCACAGAATGCATTTCGGTCTGGCCGAGTCTAAAATTCGGTGAATCCGAAGTGTCTGGACAGAACCATTTACACCACTTTCGGTTGGACCGAAATGGGTTTCGGTCTAGCCGAGAACTCTAGGGTTTCACTAAATCCTCATTTCGGTCGGACCGATTTGCACAACTTCGGTTGGACCGAAGAGTGCGATGCAATGGCCAGAGGCCAAATCGGTCGATCCGAGAATGTAGAATCGGTCACACCGAGATGTGTTCGCGAAACCTAACCCTAAAACTTTTACTCGAATTTCGTTCTAAGAACAAATCTGCTGGATAGGAAGATCTCAATCGTGTCAAGAAGTTAGGCAAACCTATCGTGCATTGAATCGGAGGTTGAAGACGAGAGGATCGAAACTCACCCTAACTTGGTGGAGTTTTCACGGCTGCAACGGCGCGGTGAGATTGACCGTTGACGGCGACGGAGACTGCGGCGAGGGCGCCTGGCGGCGATTTACGGAGACGATCCGGAGACCACGGCGGCAGCAGCAAAGGGTTTGGGGCGAGGCGTTTTGAAGAAAGAATCAACGCGCTGCCCTCGGTATATATACCCTTCGGTGTCGGTGGGACCGAGTTGGAAAACTTCGGTGGCACCGAGATGGTTAACGCAAGCAAGATTACTCACTTGATCACGCCGAAATTTGTAACTTCGGTTTCACCGAGGTGAAAACCTAGATCAATCCAAGTGATTTCGGTCTGTCCGATTTGAGTGGGTTGGTTTGACCGAAAATACTTAGAAGGTTTTGGAATTTAAGCTTTTGACGGATCGGTGGCTCCGAGTGCTCCTCACTCGGTCTGTCCGAAAAAGACTTGTCCAAAGTTTGTGATATGAGCATGAATAGAGTTTGAGACAAGAAAGCATAGATAGCTAGGGGAGGAACTTAGGCATTCTTGTCCATCCATTTGGTCAAAAAGAAAATATCCAAAAAGACCAAAGCAACAAATGGATGTCCTCGAATGGATAAAATTATGCATCCAACATGCTCACACAATAAGATAGCAAATGAAATATCTGTCAAACATGCACAGACAAAACACTAGCTACTAGCACACAATTTGGCGATGACTAGGTCATCTATATATGAGTATATTGACTTAGGAGTCAAATGAGAACATTTGATCATAGGTCATACTCATCGTTTAAGCACAAGTGGGGTTACCACTTTTACATAAAGCATTAATGTGTTCACATCATTTGAAGATGCTTTAGCTCAATTCTTTAGAGCAAAGCTCCCCTTGATGTGAGAACCCTTTTAAAGGGTCAAACTAACCTTGGGTTGTCGAGAAGACTTCATATAGATGTTGAAGATGTGGATGCTCAATGTTGATGAAGATCATCAAGAGTTGGGAGCAATCCTTTGGATTCGGGCACTTTCAATACCTACATGGGTTAGTCCCACAAGGAACAAACAAGGATATCCATGGACATAGATTGAAGTACACAATAGATGATGTCCACGAATGCAATGATTACCTTGTCCCTTGACTTACCAACAAGAGGGTTTGTGACTCCATGAACTAGTGCAAGATGTGGAAGTTGATTGCACAAGTTCTTGCCAAAATGAATGTGAGTGAAGTATGTTGGCGGAGTCACCCTCAAGAACTCTCTAGTTCTTCTTCTTCGGGATCCACATCATCTTGATGGGAATCCTTGGGGTAGTAGTTGAGCTTGTCGAAGTAGAACTTGAAGTTTCCTTGGGAACCCACTTGACCATGGCCTTAGGTGCTTCAATAAATGCATCAATCTCCTCTTGAAGCTTGTCCTTGCCCTTTAGCTTGTGGTCTTGTGGTGGAAGGTCATCTTGAGCTTGTTCCGCATTGGAAGAAGTAGGATCATACTTCTCCTTTTGAGAAACAAACTTTGGAGTGGGATATTGACCTTCTTCCTATTCAACACCCTCGGCGTTGAACTTTCGCTCAAAACCAATTCCTTGATTCTTCCGGTGCCTTCCTTGCTTACGAACAATTTCCTCAAAGTTCTTGCTTCCGGCAAGGCTCTTGTAGACACCTTTCTCTATAATCCCTTTCAATAAACTATTTTCTTGCTCAAGTGAAACTTGGCTTGAAACATTGTTAGTGGAATCAAGAGAATTACTAGAACCAATTATGTTGTTTCTAGATGAAGAATTTTTCTTATGCTTGTCATGCTTAGTTTTAATAGGTGGCAAGAAATTAGACAAGAGAAGTCGTTTGGCAAGATATGAAGAACTCTTCTTTCGAAGATCGTCATTGATAGCTTTTAGGAACTCATGTTCTTGCTCTAGATTGAGCTTCTCGAAGCGTAGCTTCTCATGAGATCTTAGGAGCTCTCTATGATCTTCTTGAGTTGTTTCATGAGCTAACTTAAGAGTGTTTAGTTCTTTAGTTAGGCGCTCAATCTCCTTCATAGCATTGTCATTCGACTCTTCTCGACTATAAAGACTACTAGCATGTTCATCATTACTAGGCTCACTAGATTTATCATGTAAAGCTCATCTTCACCAAGCAAGTCATCCTCATCACTATCAAAGTCAATAAATTCAGGATGTGATACCTTGGGGCCTTTAGCCATGAAGCATCTTCCAATTCCCTCATTTGGTGAATCAAATAAGTCATAGGAGTTGGAGTTGGAGGATACGAGAGCAAGACCGCAACACCTTCATCTTGACTTTATTCGGAGTTGGAGTGATAGCTTCTTCGGAGTGATTGTCGGAGTCGGGCCGGAGACCCATTCACCAACATGAGCTTGATGTTTTCTTCTTGTGTAGCTCCTTGATGACTTGTCTTTCCTCTCCGAATCCTTGCTTCTCCGAGAGGATCTTCGTTCATAACGATCATCTCTACTCCTTCTCTCTTTCGAGGTGACTCTTCTCTTGAGCTTCTTCCTCTTGGAGATTCTTCTCTTCTCTTGTGGGGAGTCGAACACTCATTTGAGTAGTGTCCGGTCTTCCACAATTGTAGCAGATTCGATCACGACTTGAAGATCACTTTTCATCATATGATCTAGACTTTGAGCTTCTTTCCTTGCTTCTACTCTTGTAGAATTTGTTGAAGTTCTTCACCATTAGGCTTATCTCTTCATTGGAAACTAGCTTGTCACTTGAGGTTGTGGGAGCTTCAACTGTAGCTTTGTAAGCACCACTTGACTTGTTGTGAAGCTCTTCCTTATCTTTAAGTGTCATCTCATGAGCAACAATTCTTCCAATGACTTGGTAGGCTTGAGATTCTTGTAGTTTGGCATCATTTGGATCAAAGTGCACACGGTGTCATACTTTCCATCCAAAGCTCTGAGAATCTTCTTGATGATGAATCGGTCGGTCATTTCTTCGTTTCCTAAGCCGGCAATCTCATTTGTGATGAGAGCAAGCCTAGAGTACATTTCAGCGACTCCTTCACCTTCCTTCATCTTGAACTTGTCAAGTTGACCTTGAAGAACATCTAGCTTTGATTCCTTCACGGACTCGGTACCTTCGTGCATTTCGACCAAAGTATCCCAAATCTCTTTTGCATTCTCAAGACGGCTGATCTTGTTGAACTCCTCGGGACACAAAGCATTTAAGAGAATGTCGCAAGCTTGAGCATTGTTTTGCAACATCCGCAATTCATCCGCTGTAGCTTCGCGATCCGGAACTTTTCCTTCCTCAAAGAACTCACCTTGCAAGCCAACACAAATAATGCCCCATGCGGCAGGGTTATGTCCAAGAATATGCATTTTCATTTTATGCTTCCAACTAGCAAAATTTGAACCATCAAAGTAAGGACCTCTACGAAAATTACCCTCACTAGACGCCATACTCTCCTAGGTTGTGAAACCAAGCTTATGGAGTCCAATGCAATGGAAACCAATCCAATGGAGACCAAAGCTCTGATACCACTTGTAGGATCGAAAGTATGTCTAGAGGGGGGGTGATTAGACTACTTGATAATTTAAAAGTTTAGCCTTTTGATTAAGACAAGTTTTTGGCAAGTTCACAATGATGATCAAGTCAAGTATCACCCTACACATGCAATTCTAGAGTTAAGGCAGCGGAAAGTAAATTGCACATGTAGTAAATAGAGGTGGAGAAGAGCAAACGCAATTTGGAGACACGGAGATTTTTCTCGTGGTTCCGATAGGTGGTGCTATCGTCAATCCACGTTGATGGAGACTTCAACCCACGGAGGGTAACGGCTGCGAGAGTCCACGGAGGGCTCCACCCACGAAGGGTCCACGAAGAAGCAACCTTGTCTATGCCATCATGGCATACGCCCACGGAGGACTAGCCTTACTCGGGGTAGATCTTCACGAAGTAGGCGATCTCCTTGCCCTTACAAACTTCTTGGTTCAACTCCACATCTTGACGGAGGCTCCCAAGCGACACCTAACCAATCTAGGAGGCACCACCCTCCAAAAGGTAATAGATGGTGTTGGTGATGATGAACTCCTTGCTCTTGTGCTTCAAATGATAATCTCCTCAACACTCAACTCTCCTCACTGATTTGGCTGTGGTGGAAGAAAGGATTGAGTGGAAAGCAACTTGGGAAGGCTAGAAATCAAGTTTCATATGGTGGGAGTGGAGCAACTTGATCTCAACACAAGGGTAGGTAGTTTTCTTCTCAGAAATGTAAGGTAGGAGTGGTAGTTCTTTCTGATGGCTCTCTCCACGAATGAAGAGGAGGTGGAGGGGTATTTATAGCCTCCACACAAAATCCAACCGTTACACACATTTGACCAATCTCGGTCAGACCGAAGTTGACAACTCAGTGAGACCGAAAGTTCAAATCTTGTGAACGTTGGGATTTTCGGTGGGACCGAAAATACAATCTCGGTTAGTCCGATTCTTCCAAAGGCTAGGGTTTGCCAATCTCGGTGGGACCGACTTTATCATCTCGGTGACACCGATTTGATTACAGAAGGTTACAGAAGCTTGGCAACACTAGTTTCGGTGAGACCGAGTTTGGAATCGGAAAATCCGAAATCACTAGGGTTTGGCTATATGGCTGAGGTGGTTCATCTCGGTGTGACTGAGTTTGTGGAATCGGTGGGACCGAGATTACTTATGAGTATATGTTGGAATGAAAGATTGCTGATAGTTTGGGAGATAGATCACTAAGCACTTTGAGCAACCAGATCATTATCATAACCTCATCCCCTTTTAATAGTATTGGCTTTCCTATAGACTCAATGTGATCTTGGATCACTAAACCAAAAATGGAGTCTTGAGCTTTTGCCAATGTTTTCCTTAGCATTTTGAGGGGTCCACATCTTCCGTCATTGCCATACCCATATCACTGAACTTTCTGAAATGATACTCAAGAAGTTATTAGTTCAATGATATATATGTTGTTATTAATTACCAAAACCACCTGGGGATTAGTTGCACTTTCACCATAAGGGTGGCCGCACCCCTCCCCATGGACTAGTCCGAATTGGACTAGGGAGGGGGGGCGCCCCCTTCCTTCCTTCTCCTTTTCCCTTCCCTTTCCTTCTCTCCTACTCCCACTACATGGAAGGGTTCCTAGTTGGACTAGGAAAGGGGGAATCCTACTCCCGGTGGGAGTAGGACTCCCCTAGGGCACGCCATAGAGAGGCCGGCCCTCCCCCTCCTCCACTCCTTTATATACGGGGGAAGGGGGCACCCCATAGACACACAAGTTGATCCTTGACATCATTCCTTAGCCGTCTGCGGTGCCCCCCCTCCACCATATTCCACCTCGGTCATATCGTAGCGGTGCTTAGGCGAAGCTCTGTGTCGGTAGAACATCAAGATCGTCACCACGCCGTCGTGCTGACAGAACTCTCTCCCCGGAACTTTGCTGGATCGGAGCCCGAGGAGCGTCACCGAGCTGTACGTGTGTCAAGAACTCGGAGGCGCCGGAGTAACGGCGCAGGGATCGGTTGGATCGTGAGGAGAACGTACGACTACTTCCTCTACGTTGTGATCGCTTCCGCTTCGGTCTACAAGGGTATGTAGACAACACTCTCCCCTCTTGTTGCTATGCATCACCATGATCTTGCGTGTGCGTAGGAAATTTTTTGAAATTACTATGTTCCCCAACAGTGGCATCCGAGCCTAGGTTTTTATGGTTTGATGTTTTGCACGAGTAGAACACAAGTGAGTTGTGGGCGATACAAGTCATACTACCTACCAGCATGTCATACTTTGGTTCAGCGGTATTGTGAGATGAAGCGGCCCGGACCGACATTACGCGTACGCTTACGCGAGACTGGTTTCACCGCTACGAGCACTCGTTGCTTAAAGGTGACTGGCGGGTGTCTGTCTCTCTCGGTTTAGTTGAACCGAGTGTGGCTACGCCCGGTCCTTGAGAAGGTTAAAACGGAGTCTATTTGACGAAGTATCGTTGTGGTTTTGATGCGTAGGTGAGATTGGTTCTTGCTTAAGCTCGTAGCAGCCACGTAAAATTTGCAACAACAAAGTAGAGGACGTCTAACTTGTTTTTGCAGGGCATGTTGTGATGTGATATGGTCAAGACGTGATGCTATATTTTATTGTATGAGATGATCATGTTTTGTAACCGAAGTTATCGGCAACTGGCAGGAGCCATATGGTTGTCGCTTTATTGTATGAAATGCAATCGCCCTGTAATGCTTTACTTTATCACTAAGTGGTAGCGATAGTCGTAGAAGCATAAGATTGGCGAGACGACAACGATGCTACGATGGAGATCAAGGTGTCGCGCCGGTGACGATGGTGATCATGATGGTGCTGCAGAGATGGAGATCACGAAGCACAAGATGATGATGACCATATCATATCACTTATATTGATTTGCATGTGATGTTTATCTTTTATGCATCTTATCTTGCTTTGATTGACGGTAGCATTATAAGATGATCTCTCACTAAATTATCAAGAAGTGTTCTCCCTGAGTATGCACCGTTGCCAAAGTTCGTCGTGCCCAGACACCACGTGATGATCGGGTGTGATAAGCTCTACGTCCATCTACAACGGGTGCAAGCCAGTTTTGCACACGCGGAATACTCAGAGTTATACTTGACGAGCCTAGCATATGCAGATATGGCCTCGAACACGGAGACCGAAAGGTCGGCGTGAATCATATAGTAGATATGATCAACATAAGATGTTCACCATTGAAAACTACTCCATCTCACGTGATGATCGGTTATGGTTTAGTTGATTTGGATCACGTGATCACTTAGATGACTAGAGAGATGTCTGTCTAAGTGGGAGTTCTTAAGTAATATGATTAATTGAACTTAAATTTATCATGAACTTAGTCCTGGTTGTATTTTGCAAATTATGTTGAGCAATAGCTCACATTGTTGCTTTCATATGTTTATTTTGATATGTTCCTAGAGAAAATTGTGTTGAAAAATGTTAGTAGCAATGATGCGGATTGGATCCGCGATCTGAGGTTTATCCTCATTGCTGCACAGAAGAATTTATGTCCTTAATGCACCGCTAGGTGACAGACCTATTGCAGGAGCAGATGCAGACGTTATGAACGTTTGGCTAGCTCAATATGATGACTACTTGATAGTCTTGTGCACCATGCTTAACGGCTTAGAATCGGGACTTCAAAGATGTTTTGAACATCATGGACCATATGAGATGTTCCAGGAGTTGAAGTTAATATTTCAAGCAAATACCCGAGTTGAGAGATATGAAGTCTCCAACAAGTTCTATAGCTAAAAGATGGAGGAGAATCGCTCAACTAGTGAGCATGTGCTCGATATGTCTGGGTACTTCAATCGCTTGAATCAAGTGGGAGTTAATCTTCCAGATAAGATAGTGATTGACAGAATTCTCTAGTCACCATCACTAAGTTACTAGAACTTCGTGATGAACTATAGTATGCAAGGGATGACGGAAACTATTCCCAAGCTCTTCGTGAGGCTGAAATCAACGAAGGTAGAAATCAAGAAAGAGCATCAAGTGTTGATGGTTAACAAGATCACTAGTTTCAAGAAAAGGGCAAAGGGAAAGAAAGGGAACTTCAAGTAGAATGACAAGCAAGTTGTCACTCCCGTGAAGAAGACCAAAGCTGGACCAAAGCCTGAAACTGAGTGCTTACACTGCAAAGGTAATGGTTACTGGAAGCGGAAATGCCCTAAATATTTGGTGAATAAGAAGGATGGCAAAGTGAACATAAGTATATTTGATATACATGTTATTGATGTGTACTTTACTAGTATTTATAGCAACCCCTCAGTATTTGATACTAGTTCAGTTGCTAAGATTAGTAACTCGAAACGGGAGTTGCAGAATAAACAGAGACTAGTTAAAGGGTGAAGTGACGATGTGTGTTGGAAATAGTTCCAAGATTGATATGATCATCATCGCACACTCCCTATACTTTCGGGATTAGTGTTAAACCTAAATAAGTGTTATTTGGTGTTTGCGTTGAGCATGAATATGATTTGATCATGTTTATTGCAATACGGTTATTCATGTAAGTTAGAGAATAATTGTTGTTTTGTTTACATGAATAAAACCTTCTATGGTCATACACCCAATGAAAATGGTTTGTTGGATCTCGATCGTGTGATACACATATTCGTAATATTGAAGCCAAAAGATACAAAGTTAATAATGATAGTGCAACTTATTTGTGGCACTGCCGTTTAGGTCATATCGGTGTAAAGCGCATGAAGAAACTCCATAAAGATGGATTTTCGGAATCACTTGATTATGAATCATTTGATGCTTGCGAACCGTGCCTTTTGGGCAAGATGACTAAAACTCCATTCTTCGGAACAATGGAACGAGCAACTGACTTATTGGAAATAATACATACTGATGTATGTGATCCAATGAGTGTTAAGGCTCGCGGCAGGT
This sequence comes from Aegilops speltoides, assembly GCA_021437245.1. Lineage (NCBI taxonomy): Eukaryota > Viridiplantae > Streptophyta > Magnoliopsida > Poales > Poaceae > Aegilops > Aegilops speltoides. Next base: position 22,392 of record JAHHZJ010003495.1, read on the forward strand.
ATCGTTATTTTCTGACCTTCACAGATGATTTGAGCAGATATGGGTATATCTACTTGATGAAACATAAGTCTGAAATAGTTGAAAGGTTCAAAGAATTTCAGAGTGAAGTGGAAAAATCATCATGACAAGAAAATAAAGGTTTCTACGATCTGATCATGGAGACAAATATTTGAGTTACGAGTTTGGTCTTCAATTAAAACAATGTGGAATAGTTTCACAAATTCATGCCACCTGGAACACCGCATCATAATGGTGTGTCTGAACGTCATAACCGTACTTTATTGGATATAGTACAATATATGATGTTTCTTACCGATTTACCAATATCGTTTTGGGATCATGCATTAGAGACAGCTGCATTCACGTTAAATAGGGCACCATCTAAATCCGTTGAGACGACACTATATGAACTATAGTTTAGCAAGAAACCAAAGTTGTCGTTTCTTAAAGTTTGGGGATGCGATGCTTATGTGAAAAAACTTCAACCTGATAAGCTCGAACCCAAATCGGAGAAATGTGTCTTCATAGGATACCCAAAGGAGACAGTTGGGTACACCTTCTATCACAGATCCGAAGGCAAGACATTTGTTGCCAAGAATGGATCCTTTCTAGAGAAGGAGTTTCTCTCGAAAGAAGTGAGTGGGAGGAAAGTAGAACTTGATGAGGTAATTGTACCTTCTCCCTTACTAGAAAGTAGTTTGTCACAGAAACCGGTTTCTGAGACATCTACACCAAATAGTGAGGAAGTTGAAGATGTTGATCATGAAACTTCAGATCAAGTTACTACAGAACCTCGTAGATCAACCAGAGTAAGATCCGCACCAGAGTGGTACGGTAATCCTGTTCTGGAGGTCATGCTACTAGATCATGATGAACCTACGAACTATGAAGAAGCGATGGTGAGCCCAGATTCCGCAAAATGGCATAAGGCCATAAAATCTGAGATATGATCCATGTATGAGAACAAAGTATGGACTTTGATGGATTTGCCCGATGATCGGCAAGCCATAGAAAATAAATGGATCTTCAAGAGGAAGACGGACGCTGATAGTAGTGTTACTATCTACAAAGCTGGACTTGTCGAAAAAGGTTTTTGACAAAGTTCAAGATGTTGAATACAATGAGATTTTCTCACTCGTATCGATGCTTAAAAGTCTGTCCGAATCATGTTAGCAATTGCCGCATTTTATGAAATCGGCAAATGGATAAACAAAACTGCATTCCTTAATGGAGTTATTAAAGAAGAGTTGTATGTGATGCAACCAAGAGGTTTTGTCGATCCTAAAGGTGTTAACAAAATGTGCATCTATGGACTGGTGCAAGCATCTCGGAGTTGGAATATACGCTTTGATAAGTTGATCAAAGCATATAGTTTATACAGACTTGCAAATGAAGCCTGTATTTCTTGGAAAGTGAGTGGGAGCACTACAACATTTCTGATAAGTATATGTGAATGACATATTATAGATCGGAAATAATGTAGAATTATTCTGCAAAGCATAAAGGAGTGTTTGAAAGGAGTTTTTCAAAGAAAGACCTCCGTGAAGTTGCTTACATATTGAGCATAAAGATCTATAGAGATAGTTCAAGACGCTTGAAAAGTTTTTTCAATGAGTACATACCTTGACAAGATTTTGAAGTAGTTCAAAAATGGAACAGTCAAAGAAAGAGTTCTTGCCTGTGTTACAAGGTGTTAAAATGAGTAAGACTCAAAACCCGACCACGGCAGAAGATAGAAAGAGAATGAAAGTCATTCCCTATGCCTTGGCCATAGGTTCTATAAAGTATGCCATGCTGTGTACCAAATCTGTTGTATACCCTACACTGAGTTTGGCAAGGGAGTACAATAGAGATCTTGGAGTAGATCACTAGACAGCGGTCAAAATTATCCTTAGTGGAATAAGGATATGTTTCTCGATTATGGAAGTGACAAAAGGTTCGTCGTAAAGGGTTACGTCGATGCAAGTTTTTGACACCGATCTAGATGACTCTAAGTCTCGATCTAGATACATATTGAAAGTGGGAGCAATTAGCTAAAGTAGCTCCGTGCAGAGCATTGTAGACATAGAAAATTGCAAAATACATAACGGATCTTAATGTGAAAGACCCGTTGACTAAGACTATCTCACAAGCAAAACATGATCACACCTTAGTACTCTTTGGGTGTTAATCACATAGCGATGTGAACTAGATTACTGAATCTAGGAAACCCTTTGGGTGTTGGTCACATGGCGATGTGAACTATGGGTGTTAATCACATGATGATGTGAACTATTGATGTTAATCACATGGTGATGTGATCTAGATTATTGACTCTAGTGCAAGTGGGAGACTGAAGGAAATATGCCCTAGAGGCAATAATAAAGTTATTATTTATTTCCTTATATCATGATAAATGTTTATTATTCATGCTAGAATTGTATTAACCGGAAACATAATACATGTGTGAATATATAGACAAAAGCAGTGTCACTAGTATGCCTCTACTTGACTAGCTTGTTAATCAAAGATGGTTATGTTTCCTAACCATGAACAAGGAGTTGTTATTTGATTAACAAGGTCACATCATTAGTTGAATGATCTGATTGACATGACCCATTCCGTTAGCTTAGCACTCGATCGTTTAGTATGTTGCTACTGCTTTTATCCATGACTTATACATGTTCCTATAACTATGAGATTATGCAACTCCCGTTTGCCGGAGGAACACTTTGGTACTACCAAAGCGTCACAACGTAACTGGGTGATTATAAAGGAGTACTACAGGTGTCTCCAAAGGCAGATGTTGGGTTGGCATATTTCGAGATTAGGATTTGTCACTCCGATTGTCGGAGAGGTATCTCTGGGCCCTCTCGGTAATGCACATCACTTAAGCCTTGCAAGCATTACAACTAATGAGTTAGTTGCGAGATGATGTATTACGGAACGAGTAAAGAGACTTGCCGGTAACGAGATTGAACTAGGTATTGGATACCGACGATCGAATCTCGGGCAAGTAACATACCGATGACAAAGGGAACAACGTATGTTGTTATGCGTTCGACCGATAAAGATCTTCAGTAGAATATGTAGGAACCAATATGGGCATCTAGGTCCCGCTATTGGTTATTGACCGAGACGTGTCTCGGTCATGTCTACATTGTTCTCGAACCGTAGGGTCCGCTGCGCTAAGGTTTCGATGATGCTTATATTATGAGTTTATGAGTTTTGATGTACCGAAGGAGTTCGAGTCCCGGATGAGATCGGGGACATGACGAGGAGTCTCGAAATGGTCGAGACGTAAAGATCGATATATTGGACGACTATATTCGGAGTTCGGAAAGGTTCCGAGTGATTCGGGTATTTTTCGGAGTACCGGAGAGTTACGGGAATTCGTATTGGGCCTTAATGGGCCATACGGAAAAAGGGAAAAAGGGCCATAAGGGTGGCGCACCTCCCCATGGACTAGTCCGAATTGGACTAGGGAGGCGCCTTCCTTCCTTCCTTCTCCTTTTCCTTCCTTTCCTTCTCTCCTACTCCCACTACATGGAAGGGTTCCTAGTTGGACTAGGAAGGGGAATCCTACTCCGGTGGGAGTAGGACTCCCCTAGGCGCGCCATAGAGAGGCCGCCCTCCCCCTCCTCCACTCCTTTATATACGGGGGCAGGGGGCACCCCATAGACACACAAGTTGATCCTTGAGATCGTTCCTTAGCCGTGTGCGGTGCCCCCCTCCACCATATTCCACCTCGATCATATCGTAGCGGTGCTTAGGCGAAGCTCTGTGTCGGTAGAACATCAAGATCGTCACCACGCCGTCGTGCTGACAGAACTCTCTCCCCGGAGCTTTGCTGGATCGGAGCCCGAGGAGCGTCACCGAGCTGTACGTCGTGTCAAGAACTCGGAGGCGCCGGAGTAACGGCGCTGGGATCGGTTGGATCGCGAGGAGAACGTACGACTACTTCCTCTATGTTGTGATCGCTTCCACTTCGGTCTACAAGGGTATGTAGACAACACTCTCCCCTCTTGTTGCTATGCATCACCATGATCTTGCGTGTGCGTAGGAAATTTTTTGAAATTACTACGTTCCCCAACATATGTGTAGGATGTAATCCTCAATCCAGACTCCGGGGTCTGTTGTTCCGTCGTATGCCTCTATGTTTACGGGCTTGAATCCCGCTGGAAATTCATGATCCATTACCTCATCGGTGAAACATAGGGGGTGTGCGGCGCCCCTGTATTTGGGTGTGCCATTATTTTCGAATACTCGACGTGGTGTTTTGCTCCCAGGAGCCTTCCTTCTTGGCCCGTAGATGGACCTGACCGGGCTATCCTTTTTGTGAGGATCCTTATGTGGATCGTGTGCCGGCCTGTGTGCGGTGCCGCTTGCCGCTCTTTGTTTGTCATGTGGTCGTCTATCCGACCGGGCAGCCCCTTTGTTTTTTGATTGTTTGGGCTCTAAGGCCTCTTCGTCGGATTCGGGCAATAGTTTGCGCTTCGGGTAGCTCTTTGTTTGGCGGCTATCGCCGTACTTGTCCGCGGTCTTGAGTACCTTACTCCTTCTCATTCTGAGTATGTCTTCCGCTGTTTTGAGCTTCCGCTTCTGCTTCTTCAGACTTCGTGTAGTGGTGACGAGCTTTTTGTGAAGGTTTTTCTGTTCTAACGATGTGTCCGGCATGAGATCATCTGGACTGTTGTCTTCGCTGGGGATGGGCTGCTTATCCAATTCGTCTTGTTCGGACGGTTGCTTGGTGACATGTTCGTCGTACACTGGTTCGCCCTGCTCTATGGCTGGGTCTATATGGGTGCTGTTGTTGTCGAGGCGGGACTTCGGACGGCGCTTGCGTCGCTATTTTGGCAGTTTTTTGGGGGAATTATCCTTCGCAGCGTCCCGTTGTTCCTCGTTATCGCTTCCTTTTGGTGTATCCACCATGTATACATAGTGAGTTGAGGTGGCTTTCCAGTGCCCTGTGGGCTGGTTCTTGGTCGTCTCCAGCATCGTCGTCCATACCGTCGATATCTTCAGAGTTGAGATCTAGCATGTCGGTTAAATCATCGACAGTGGCTACGAAGTGGGTGGTGGGTGGGCGTTGAATTTCTTTGTCATCCGCGTCCCAACCGTCCTGACCGTTATCTGGCCAGGGCTCTCCTGATAACGAGAGATACTTTAGCGAATTCAGGATGTCGCCAAAAGGCGAGTGCTGAAAGATGTCCGTAGCGGTGAACTCCATGATCGGCGCCCAATCAGATTCGATTGGTAGGGGCGCGGGAGGTTCAGAGTCCGGCGAGGAGTCCGGCACCTCGGAGTCATGAGCTTCACAAGGGACAGGGTCGGTATTCGGCTCCATCACCGTAGAGGTAGCAGCCCCCGAGGCGGTGTCTAGCCACCCGTCCTCGATCGGCGTAGTCGGCTCTGAGTTAAGGGTCGGAGCGGACTCTTGTGTGGCTTCCAGGGCACTATCCGGCAGAAGAGCTAAGTCATGCCCATCGTGACAGTGTGGCGCACTCGGCTGTGGCTCGAATCCGTCGAAGATCAAGTCTTCGCGGATGTCGTCCATATAGTTCAAACTTCCAAATCTGACCTGATGGCCAGGGGCGTAACTTTCGATCTGCTCCAAATGGCCAAGCGAATTGGCCCGCAGTGCAAAGCCGCCGAATACGAAGATTTGTCCGGGGAGAAAAGTCTCACCCTGGACCGCGTCATTGTTGATGATCGAAGGAGCCATCGGTCCTATGAGCGACGACACAGAGGAACTCTCAATGAAAGCACCAATGTTGGTGTCAAAACCGGCGGATCTTGGGTAGGGGGTCTCGAACTGTGCGTCTAGGCGGATGGTAACAGGAGACAAGGGACACGATGTTTTTACCCAGGTTCGGCCCTCTCGATGGAGGTAAAACCCTACTCCTGCTTGATTGATATTGATGATATGGGTAGTACAAGAGTGGATCTACCACGAGATCAAGGAGGCTAAACCCTAGAAGCTAGCCTATGGTATGATTGTTGTTCGTTCCTATGGACTAAACCCTCCGGTTTATATAGACACCGGAGAGGGCTAGGGTTACACAGAGTCGGTTACAATGGTAGGAGATCTACATATCCGTATTACCAAGCTTGCCTTCCACGCCAAGGAAAGTCCCATCCGGACGCGGGACGAAGTCTTCAATCTTGTATCTTCATAGTCTTGGTGTCCGGCCAATGATGATAGTTCGGCTATCCGGACACCCCCTAGTCCAGGACTCCCTCATATATCATTTTCGCGTACCTCAAACCCCGTCAGTAAACTTCTGACGGCTTCATACAATCCTCTCTCAGCGGATGAAATCCTTTCAATCACCGTACCCATTAACGCACGGTGATCTTCTGAGATAGACGCTCGCCCGAGCAGATCCTTCAGCTCCTCCGACCGTACACCAGTTGGTGCCGGACCTTCCGGCCCCGCCGGACTCGGGGAAACCCTCCGCGACGACACCTCAGGGTCGTCCGCCCCGCCTGACGGTGCGGCAGATGGAGGCGTTTCGCTCTCCATCATCTCCGCATTTAAGATCCCGAAGATGAGCTCTGCTGAGAAGGGCTGAGATCCGAACTACAAGGTAAAACTTTCGTTATCTTCAGAAATAAAAATAGGGTTGTCCCTTATTACAAAACTCCCCTTTCTACTTACGGCTCGCTGAAGGGCTGATTCCCTTGGGGAAATAGTGCGGCCGGGGCTTCTCCCGGCGCAGGACCCTCTAGTGAAGATTTCTTCCCCCGCTTTGAGGCCTTGGCCTCCGGATCTCAGAAGCGGTCCTCTTCTCCCCCTGGAGGGAGGGATTCTCGATCCCCCCTTTCTTGAAAGCCTCCTTAGCGGAGGCAGTAGCTTTCCTGTTCCCCGCTTCGCCCTCTTCCAAAGGCACAGCCACCAGCATCTTGGTTAACACAGGATCCGACGTGGTCTCAGGGAGGGGGGCCGGACACCTTATTAGTTTTGCTTTTGCTATCCACTCCTGTTCAAGGGACAGCTCTTTAAAGGGCAAGTTTATGATAAATGTACGGATAGCGTGTCCGGGCACATGACTACTTACTTGAGTATCCGGGCGATTGCAGCTCAGACCTGCGTCCTCGGTCAAGTCCGGACACATCTCTTGTGATCCGAAGAACAGTTTATACATCTCCACGGGCGTCGTGCCCATGAAGTGTTGGAGATCTTGCGGTCCCTGCGGATTGAATTCTCACAGGCAGAGGGGCGACGTCTGCAGGGCAGAAGGCGCCGAATCAGCATGACCTGCGCCACTACAACCAGACTGATCTCTCTATCTTGGAGGTCTCGAATACGGCCCTGCAATAGAGGTACGTCCTTGGACGGCCCCCAGTCAAGCCCTTTGTTGACCCATGACGCCAGCCGTTGTGGAGGACCCCGAGCGAAAGGCAGGTGGCGCCACCCATCTCCTGTTGCCACAAACCAAGCTCCTCTTGAAAAGAGCCCTCGGGACATGGAGCGTCAGCACTCTTGCTTATAACAGCCCCTCCGCACTCTGCCTGCTGCCCCTCGATCATCTTCGGCTCCACATTGATGGTCTTGAGCCACAATCCGAAGTGAGGGGTAATGCGGAGGAAGGCTTCCCATACGACAATGAACGATGAGATGTGGAGGATGGACTCCGGATCCAAATCATGGAGTTTCAGCCCATAATAAAACATGAGCCCCCTCATGAAGGGGTCCGTCGGGAAGCCTAAACCCCGACGGAAGTGAGACACGAACACCACGCTCTCACCAGGATCGGGAGTGGGAATAACTTGCCCTTGGGCAGGCAGCCTATGCGAAATTTCACCGGTTAGATACCTGGCGTCTCTTAGCTTTAGCACGTCTTCTTCCGTGACGGAAGAAGGCATCCACCGGCCTTGCAGGTCGGAGCCAGACATTGTCGAAGGTCCGAAGCGCCTGAATCTGGAGCTTTAGGTGTTGGAACTTGAGGCGAGGGGCGGATTCGATTGAGATTGAAAGGTGCAGGCCTTGGTCTCGTCATAAAGTGGTTGAATACCAAGAGCCCTCCTCGTGGCTGTTTGGGACTCGCCTTCGATAGAGAGGGCGTGCCAACGGGTGCGGTTGGGTTACCCACGCCCGTATTGTTGAGAATCCCGGAATAAGGGGACACGATCTCTACTTTGACAAGACGTGCCACGGAAACCGCTTCGCTAAACGCGTTGAGGTGGAACAATAAAAACAATTCGAATAAAGGCTTGGCCGTGGTGTGACGTCACGCCACGAAATACGTCAGCAGATTGAACTTGTGTAAATATTATTCTTTCTACGGTGGTACGTGGAACTTATTTTGCAGAGCCGGACACTATCCTGGTGTTCAAAATCTTCTATGAAGCATTCAGAGGAGGAACCCTCCTTGCAATGCCGAAGACAATATGCGCGCCGGACTCGTCGTCATTGAAGCCTGGTTCAGGGGCTCTTGAGGAGTCTGGACTAGGGGTGTCCGGATAGCCGAACTATCATCTTTGGCCGGACTCCAAGACTATGAAGATACAAGATTGAAGACTCTGTCCCGTGTCCAGATGGGACTTTCCTTGGCGTCGAAGGCAAGCTTGGCGATACGGATATGTAGATCTCCTACCATTGTAACCGACTCTGTGTAACCCTAGCCCTCTCCGGTGTCTATATAAACCAGAGGGTTTTAGTCCGTAGGACGAACAACAATCATACCATAGGCTAGCTTCTAGGGTTTAGCCTCTCTAATCTCATGGTAGATCTACTCTTGTACTACCCATATCATCAATATTAATCAAGCAGGAGTAGGGTTTTACCTCCACCGAGAGGGCCCGAACCTGGGTAAAAACATTGTGTCCCTTGTCTCCTGTTACCACCCGCCTAGACGCACAGTTCGGGACCTCCTACCCGAGATCCGCCGGTTTTGACACCGACACAATCCCTTCATGGCCACTTGCGAAAGTGAGATCTAATATAGATAGTATGATAAGATAAATATATTTTTGATATTTTACAATATAGATGCAAAAGGTAAAGATGCAAATAAAAGTAGATTGGAAGCAAATATGACAAGAGATAGACCCGGGGGCCATAGGTTTCACTAGAGGCTTCTCTCAAGATAGCATAAGTATTACGGTCGGTGAACAAATTACTGTCGAGCAATTGATAGAAAAGCGAATAATTATGAGATTATCTAGGCATGATCATGTATATAGGCATCACGTCCGTGACAAGTAGACCGACTCCTGCCTGCATCTACTACTATTACTCCACACATCGACCGACTCCTGCCTGCATCTACTACTATTACTCCACACATCGACCGACTCCTGCCTGCATCTAGAGTATTAAGTTCATAAGAACAGAGTAACGCCTTAAGCAAGATGACATGATGTAGAGGGATAAACTCATGCAATATGATATAAACCCCATCTTTTTATCCTCAATGGCAACAATACAATACGTGCCTTGCAACCCTTTACATCCTTTGGGTAAGGACACCGCAAGATTGAACCCAAAGCTAAGCACTTCTCCCATGGCAAGAAAGATCAATCTAGTAGGCCAAACCAAACTGATAATTCGAAGAGACTTGCAAAGATAACTCAATCATACATAAAAGAATTCAAAGGAGATTCAAATATTTCTCATAGATAAACTTGATCATAAACCCACAATTCATCGGATCTCGACAAACACACCGCAAAAAGAGTTTACATCGAATATATCTCCACAAGAGAGGGGGAGAACATTGTATTGAGATCCAAAAAGATAGAAGAAGCCACCCGAAGGTTTGTGGTAAACTACTCACAACTCATCGGAGGGGCTATGGTGTTGATGTAGAAGCCCGCCATGGTCGATTCCCCCTCCGGCGGAGCGCCGGCGAAGGCTCCAAGATGGGATCTCGCGGATATAGAAGGTTACGGCAGTGGAAATTGTGTTTTGTTTGCTCCCTGGATGTTTTTGGGGTGCGTAGGCTTATATAGGAGGAAGAAGTATGTATGTGGCCGCCCGAGGGGCCCACGAGACAGGGCGGCGCGCCCTATAGGGGGGCGCCCAACCCTCTCGTTGCCGACTCGGCTGCTTCTTGACTTGCACTCCAAGTCCTTTGGATCACGTTCGTTCCAAAAATCACGCTCCCGAAGGTTTCATTCCGTTTGGACTCTGTTTGATATTCCTTTTCTTTGAAATACTGAAATAGGCAAAAAAACAGCAATACGGGCTGGGCCTCCGGTTAGTAGGTTAGTCCCAAAAATGATATAAATGTGTAAAATAAAGCCCATAAACATCCAAAAGGGGGTAATATAATAGCATGGAATAATAAAAAATTATAGATACATTGGAGACGTATCAAGCATCCCCAAGCTTAATTCCTGCTCCTCCTCGAGTAGGTAAATGATAAAAACAGAATTTTTGATGTGGAATGCTACCTAGCATAATTCTCAATGTAATTTTCTTTATTGTGGCATGAATGTTTAGATCCAAATGATTCAAAATAAAAGTTCATATTGACATAAAAATGGTGATACTTCAAGCATACTAATCAAAACTAATCATGTCTTCTCAAAATAACATGGCCAAAGAAAGTTATCCCTACAAAATCATATAGTCTAGCTGTTGCTCTATCTTCATCACACAAAGTATTTAATCATGCACAACCCCGATGAGAAGCCAAGCAATTGTTTCATACTTTAATAATCTCAAACTTTTTCAACTTTCACGCAATACATGAGCCTGAGCCATGGACATAGCACTATATGTGGAATAGAATGGTGGTTGTGGAGAAGACAAAAAAGGAGAAGATAGTCTCACATCAACTAGGCATATCAACGGGCTATGGAGATGCCCATTAATAGATGTCAATGTGAGTGAGTAGGGATGGCCATGCAACGGATGCACTAGAGCTATAAATATATGAAAGCTCAACAAAAGAAACTAAGTGGGTGTGCATCCAACTCTCTTGCTCACGAAGACCTAGGGCATTTTGAGGAAGCCCATCATTGGAATATACAAGCCAAGTTCTATAATGAAAAATTCCCACTAGTATATGAAAGTGACAACATAGGAGACTCTCTATCATGAAGATCATGGTGCTACTTTGAAGCACAAGTGTGGAAAAAGAGATAGTAGCATTGTCCCTTCTCTCTTTTTCTCTCATTTTATTTTTTTTCTTTTTTTCTTTTTTTTTCTTTTATTTTTTCTTTGGCCTTTCCTTTTTTTGGCCTTTCTCTTTTTTTTTCTTTTTTTCCTTTTCTAAAGACCGAAGTCTCATCCCGTCTTGTGGGGGAATCATAGTCTTCATCATTCTTTCCTCACTAGGACAATGCTCTAATAATGAAGATCATCACACTTTTATGGATTTTACAACTCAAGAATTACAACTCAAAGCTAGAACAAGATATGACTCTATATGAATGCCTCCGGCGGTGTACCGGGATATGCAATGAATCAAGAGCGACATGTATGAAAATTATGAAGGTGGCCTTGCCACAAATACAATGTCAACTACATGATCATGCAAAGAGCAATACGACAAAAGTAATGCGTGTCATATGAATGGAACAGTGGAAAGTTGAATGGCAATATATGTCAGAATGGCTATGTAAATGCCATAATAGGTAGGTATGGTGGCTGTTTTGAGGAAGGTATATGGTGGGTGTATGGTACCGGCGAAAGTTGCGCGGCACAAGAGAGGCTAGCAATGGTGGAAGGGTGAATGTGCGTATAATCCATGGACTCAACATTAGTCAAAAGAACTCATATACTTGTTGCAAAAATCTAGAAGTCATCAAAAACAAAGTACTACGCGCATGCTCCTAGGGGGATAGATTGGTAGGAAAAGACCATCGCCCGTCCCCGATCGCCACTCATAAGGAAGACAATCAATAAATAAAATTGTGCTCCAACTTCATCACAAAGCGGTTCACCATACGTGCATGCTACGGGAATTACAAACCTTAACACAAGTATTTTTCATAATCACCTCAACTAGCATGACTTTAATATCACTACCTTCATATCTCAAAACAATTATCAAGCATCAAATTGATCATAGCATCCAATTCACTTTCTATGATAGTTTTTATTATACCCAACTTGGATGCTCATCATTCTAGGACCAACTTTGTAACCATAGCAAATACAATGATGTTCTAAAAGAATCTCAAAATAATATAAGTGAAGCATGAGATACTAGCAATTTCTACAAAATTAAGACACCATCGTGCTCTAAAAATATAAGTGAAGCACATAGAGCAAAAACTATCAAGGTCAAAAGATATAAGTGAAGCACATAGAGTATTCTAGCAAATTCTAATCAAATAGGCTTCTCCCAAAAGGTGTGTACAGCAAGGATTATTGTGGTAAACTAAAAAGCAAAGACTAATATAATACACGATGCTCCAAGCAAAACACATATCATGTGGCGAATAAAAATATAGCTCCAAGTAAAGTTACCAATGAACAAAGACGAAAGAGGGGATGCCTTCCCGGGGCATCCCCAAGCTTAGGCTTTTGGCTATACTTGAATATCTTGGGGTTCCATGGGCATCCCCAAGCTTAGGCTCTTGCCACTCCTCATTCCATAGTCCATAAAAGCTTTACCCAAAACATGAAAACTTCACAACACAAAACTCAACAGGAAATCTTATAAGCTCCGTTAGTGAAAGAAAACAAAACCACCACATAAGGTATGTTGGCGCAGCCTAGGAGGAAGAAGAACACACACAAGACTGAAGGTAGAAGAAGAGCACACAGGGAGGTTTGCGGCACCGCACACACTTGTGCCTTTTCTCTGTTTCTTCTCACCCCTGACACAATGCAAATACATGGGCTTAAGTAGCCAGTGTTACACGGCCAACACGCAGCCACTCACCCACTAACTCCACGCACACAGACGCGCATACAAACCCCACAACTACTTCCGACTCTTACTCAACCGGCTAGCTTCACTTTGAGTAGCAACCAAGTCTGCAGAACGTTGGATATGCACGCACAGGACCAAGCCACAATTGATTGCTCCCGATTCTTTCTCCTCGTCGATCTGCCACGCGACTCAGCCGCTCCGGCTCCGCAGCGAATGCAGCTACCTAGCTAACACATCCATGCAGATAGACTACGTGCTAATGCAACGGCACATACACACATTTGTGCCACACACACGACGCCATGTGACGCTCACAACTTGACATGACTAACTTGCCATGCTCAAGTGCATCTTTCCTAATCTATATGCATTTATTTTCTAATTTTCTAACCCAGTACTAGCTTGCATGTACACATGATCTCATCTTCACGCGACTACATGGCCGCAGCTAAGTTGGTTGGACATGACTACGTGCATGAACGAACTAATGCGATGAAATAAACATGATGAATACCTAGACAACAAGGTAAACTCTATCAATCACCCCCTTAACCTTGTTGTCGTTTATTCAAACACCTCCATGTCGATCTTCAAAGCAGCCACGGCTCGTCGTCGGCGGTCGCGGCGGCGAGATGGGCTTGCTCCTTCCTTGGCGCAGTGCAATCCCTCGAGAAGTGCCCATAGTCTTGGCAATTGTAGCAGCGTACCTTGCGGATGTCGAAGTTGCTCCTCCTCTTGCCAGCACCGCCGCGTTTCTTGGAGCGAGCAAACCACTCCTCCTCCGTGAGGAGCAGCTGAGTGCCACCGTTGCTGCTGCCTGCCTCGTCCATGTTGAAGCTCTCCTCCACGGCCAAGAAACGACCCGTGAGCTCTTCAAGCGTCAAGGTCTTGAGGTCGAGTAGCGACTGGATGGAGTGGGCGAGCTGCCGGTAGCGCCGCGGCACGCAGCGGAGGAACTTGAACACCGCCTTGTGCTCGGTGATGCCGTCGCCGAGGGCCTCGAGGTCGTTGACGATGCCGGTGAGGCGGACAGCGAACTCCTCCATCCTCTCGCCATCCTTGAACCGGAGATTCTCGAACTCCAATCGACGCGTCTGCGCCCGGGCTTCGCGAACGCGCTCGGACCCCATCCTCAAGGTCTTGAGAGCGTCCCAAGCCTCCTTCGCCGAGTCCTTCGCAGCCAAGGAGCGCAACATCTTCGGCGGCACAGCCTGGAGGATGATGCCCAAAGCTTCACGATCGTCGCGGTTGTCGATGACGGTGCCATGCTCGACCACCTCCCACAGGCCTTGCGCCTGCAGCCGCACTCGCATGACGAGCGCCCACTCGGTGTAGTTCGTGCGGGTCAGCGGGGGGAGCTGCACCATCGACGAGGTCTGCCGTACGATGAGCTCGACGACGCGAAGCTCGCCGCTGCCGCTGCCGTCGGTGAGCCGGGCCTTCGGTGCCGTCGCCGGCTCCACCGGCTTCCCCTTGGCCAGCTCCGCTGCCTTGGACGCATCATCTCCCTCGGTGCCGGCCATCACAAGAACGGATCAAACCGTGGCTCTGTATACCAAATGTTGGCGCAGCCCAGGAGGAAGAAGAACACACACAAGACTGAAGGTAGAAGAAGAGCACACAGGGAGGTTTGCGGCACCGCACACACTTGTGCCTTTTCTCTGCTTTCTTCTCACCCCGACACAATGCAAATACATGGGCTTAAGTAGCCGGTGTTACACGCCAACACGCATCCACTCACCCACTAACTCCACGCACACGACGCTGCGTACAAACCCGCAACTACTTCCGACTCTTACTCAACCGCTAGCTTCACTTTGAGTAGAAACCAAGTCTGCAGCGTTGGATATGCACGCACAGGACCAAGCCACAACTGATTGCTCCCGATTCTTTCTCCTCGTCGATCTGCCACGCGACTCAGCCGCTCCGGCCCGCAGCTTAACGCAGCTACCTAGCTAACACATCCATGCAGATAGACTACGTGCTAATGCAACGGCACATACACACATTTGTGCCACACACACGACGCCATGTGACGCTCACAACTTGACATGACTAACCTGCCGTGCTCAAGTGCATCTTTCCTAATCTATATGCATTTATTTTCTAATTGTCTAACCCAGTACTAGCTTGCATGTACACATGATCTCATCTTCACGCGACTACATGGCCGCAGCTAAGTTGGTTGGACATGACTACGTGCATGAACGAACTAATGCGATGAAATAAACATGATGAATACCTAGACAACAAGGTAAACTCTATCAAGGTACTGTAATGAACTCATTATTTATTTATTTTGGTGTTAAACCTACTGTATTCCAACTTCTCTATGGTTTATAAATTATTTTACTAGCCATAGATGCATCAAATTAAGCAAACAACACACGAAAAACAGAATCTGTCAAAAACAGAACAGTCTGTAGCAATCTGTAACTAACACAAACTTCTGGAACTCTAACAATCCTAAACAAATAGGAAGTCCTGCAAAATTTGTCTATTGATCATCAGCAAGAAGAATCAACGCAAAAGCATGTTTCTGTGATTTAACAAAACTAAATTCGTGCATGAAAAGTTTCTGTTTTTCAGCAGAATCACATCAACTATCATCATAGGTTATCCTATAGGTTCTACTTGGCACAAACACTAATTAAAATATAAAATTACATCTAAACATAATGTAGATGCAAGATTTATTAAATAACAGAAAGGAAAAATATTGGGTTGTCTCCCAACAAGCGCTTTTCTTTAAAGCCTTTTAGCCAGGCATTGATAATTTTAATGATGCTCACATGAAAGACAAGATTTGAAGCGCAAAGAAAGCATCATGAAACATGTGACAAAACACATCTAAGTCTAACATACTTCCTATGCATAGGCATATTATAAGCAAACAATTTTGCAAGGCAAGCAAAAGCTAGCATATGCAAGGAAGAAGAAAGAGACGATAGCAATCTCAGCATGATGAGAGGTAATTTAGTAAGATAAAACTTTCTACAATCATATTTTCCTCTCTCATAATAATTACATGTAGGATCATAGGAAAATTCAACAAAATAGCTATCACATAATATATTCTCATCACGATCCACATGCATGCAAAGTTGACACTCTTCCAAAATAGTGGGATTATCATTAAGTAAAGTCATGACCTCTCCAAACCCACTTTTCTCAAAAATTTCATAAGATTGAACATTATCCAAATATGTGGGATCTAAAGTTGACCCTCTTCCAAACCCACTTTCAATAATATTGCAAACACTATTATCAATCTCATATTCATCATGGGGCTTAAATAAATTCTCAAGATCATAAGAAGAATCAACCCAATCATGATTATTGCAACAAGTTGTAGACATAGAAAAACTAGCATCCCCAAGCTTAGGGTTTTGCATATTATTAGCACAATTGACATCAAGAGAATTTATAGTAAAATCATTGCAATCATGCTTTTTATTCAAAGAGCTATCGTGAATCTCTTTATAAATTTCTTCATCATAATTTTCAGATTCACAAATTTCAAGCAAAGCTTTATAAAGATAATCTAGTGCACAAAACTCACTAGCAATTGGTTCATCATAATTGGATCTCTTAAAAAGATTAGCAAGCGGATGAGGATCCATAGATCTTAGGTTCTGTTTAGCAATAAATAAGCATCTATTCCAACCAAACAAGCAAACGAAAGGGCAAGCAAAAAAGAGAGGAGAAGATTGGGAAAGAGAGGGCAAATAAAACGGTAAGGGTGAAGTGGGGGAGAGGAAAAAGAGAGGCAAATGGCAAATAATGTAAATGCGAGGGAGATGAGTTTGTGATGGGTACTTGGTATGTCTTGACTTGAGCGAAGACCTCCTCGGCAACGGCGCCAGAAATTGCACGTTGGCGGGAGGTCGAATCTTGACTTGACTTGGTGGAAGCTTCCCCGGCAACGGCACCAGAAATCCTTCTTGCTACGTCTTGAGCTTGCGTTGGTTTTCCTTGAATAGGAAAGGGTGATGCAGCAATAGTAGCGTAAGTATTTCCCTCAGTTTTTGAGAACCAAGGTATCAATCCAGTAGGAGGCTCCTCAAAAGTCCCACGCCCCTACTCAAACAAACAAAGAACTCGCAACCAACGCAATAAAGGGGTTGTAAATCCCTTCATGGCCACTTGCAAAAGTGAGATCTAATAGAGATAGTATGATGAGATAAATATATTTTTGGTATTTTATAATATAGATGCAAAAAGTAAAGATGCAAATAAAAGTAGATTGGAAGCAAATATCATAAGAGATAGACCCGGGGGCCATTGGTTTCACTAGAGGCTTCTCTCAAGATAGCATAAGTACTATGGTGGGTGAACAAATTACTGTCGAGCAGTTGATAGAAAAGAGAATAATTATGAGATTATCTAGGCATGATCATGTATATAGGCATCACGTCCGTGACAAGTAGACCGACTCCTGCCTGCATCTACTACTATTACTCCACACATCGACCGACTCCTGCCTGCATCTAGAGTATTAAGTTCATAAGAACAGAGTAACGCCTTAAGCAAGATGACATGATGTAGAGGGATAAACTCATGCAATATGATATAAACCCCATCTTTTTATCCTCGATGGCAACAATACAATACGTGCCTTGCAGCCCTTTACATCCTTTGGTAAGGACACCGCAAGATTGAACCCAAAGCTAAGCACTTCTCCCATGGCAAGAAAGATCAATCTAGTAGGCCAAACCAAACTGATAATTCGAAGAGACTTGCAAAGATAACTCAATCATACATAAAAGAATTCAAAGGAGATTCAAATATTTCTCATAGATAAACTTGATCATAAACCCACAATTCATCAAATCTCGACAAACACACCGCAAAAAAGAGTTTACATCGAATAGATCTCCACAAGAGAGGGGGAGAACATTGTATTGAGATCCAAAAAGAGAGAAGAAGCCACCCGAAGGTCTGTGTAAACTACTCACAACTCATCGGAGGGGCTATGGTGTTGATGTAGAAGCCCTCTGTGGTCGATTCCCCCTCCGGCGGAGCGCCGGCAAAGGCTCCAAGATGGGATCTTGCGGTTACAGAAGGTTACGGCAGTGGAAATTGTGTTTTGTTGGCTCCCTGGATGTTTTCGGGGTACGTAGGCTTATATAGGAGGAAGAAGTACGTCGGTGGCCGCCCGAGGGGCCCACGAGACAGGGGCGCGCACTATAGGGGGGCGCCTACCCTCTCGTGGCTGCCTCGGCTGCATCTTGACTTGCCCTCCAAGTCCTCTGGATCATGTTCGTTCCAAAAATCACGCTCCCGAAGGTTTCATTCCGTTTGGACTCCGTTTGATATTCCTTTTCTTCGAAATACTGAAATAGGCAAAAAAACAGCAATACGGGTTGGGCCTCCGGTTAGTAGGTTAGTCCCAAAAATAATATAAATGTGTAAAATAAAGCCTATAAACATCCAAAAAGGGTAATATAATAGCATGGAACAACCAAAAATTATAGATACGTTGGAGACGTATCACCCTGCCCCTCTCCAACACCTCTCCTCCTCCGTTTGAGCTTGGCGAAGCCCTGTCGGAGAACCACTGCTCCACCACCACCACACCGTCGTGCTGCTGCTGGAGTTGTCTTCCTCAACCTTTCCCTCCTCCTTGCTGGATCAAGGCGCGGGAGACGTCACCGGGCTGCACGTGTGTTGAACACGGAGGTGCCGTTGTTCGGCGCTTAGATCAGAATCAACCCCGATCTGAATCGCTTCGAGTACGACTCCTTCATCCGCATTCTTGCAACGCTTCTGTTTTGTGGTCTTCAAGGGTATGAAGATGCACTCTGATGACCCAGAAGTATAGGGGATCTATCGTAGTCCTTTCGATAAGTAAGGGTGTCGAACCCAACGAGGAGCAGAAGGAAATGACAAGCGGTTTTCGGTAAGGTATTCTCTGCAAGCACTGAAATTATAGGTAACAAATAGTTTTGTGATAACATAATTCGTAACGGGTAACAAGCAATGAAAGTAAGTAAAGTGCAGCAAGGTGGCCCAATCCTTTTTATAGCAAACGACAAGCATGGACAATTTCTTATAATGAGAAAAGCGCTCCTGAGGACACATGGGAATTATCGTCAAGCTAGTTTTCATCACGCTCATATGATTCGCGTTCGCTACTTTGATAATTTGATATGTGGGTGGACCGGTGCTTGGGTACTGCCCTTTATTGGACAAGCATCCCACTTATGATTTAACCCTATTGCAAGCATCTGCAACTACAAAAGAAGTACTAAGGTAAACCTAACCATAGCATGAAACTAGTGGATCCAAATCAGCCCCTTACGAAGCAATGCATAAACTAGGGTTTAAGCTTCTGTCACTCTAGCATCCCATCATCTACTTATTACTTCTCAATGCCTTCCTCTAGGCCCAAATAATGGTGAAGTGTCATGTAGTCAATGTTCACATAACACCACTAGAGGAGAGACAACATACATCTCATCAAAATATTGAACGAATACCAAATTCACACGACTACTAATAGCAAGACTTCACCCATGTCCTTAGGAGCAAACGTAACTACTCACAAAGCATATTCATGTTCATAATCAGAGGAGTATTAATATGCATTAAGGATCTGAACATATGATCTTCCACCAAGTAAACCAATTAGCATCAACTACAAGGAGTAATCAACACTACTAGCAACCCCACAGGTACCAATTTGTAGTTTTGATACAAGATTGGATACAAGAGATGAACTAGAGTTTTGAGAGGAGGTGGTTCTGGTGAAGATGTTGATGGAGATTGACCCCCTCCCGATGAGAGGATCGTTGGTGATGACGATGGTGATGATTTCCCTCTCCCAAAGGGAAGTTTCCCCGGCAGAACAGCTCCACCGGAGCCCTAGATTGGTTCCGCCAAGGTTCCGCCTCGTGGCGGCGCAGTTTCGTCCTGTGAGCTTGCCTCAGATTTTTTATCCAGGGTAAAAGCCTTCATATAGCAGAAGTTGGGCACCGGAGGGCCAACAGGGGGCCCAGGAGACAGGGGGCGCGCCTAGTAGGGGGGCGCGCCCCCACCCTCCCGGCTAGGGTGTGGGCCCCTCTGGTATTTTCTTCGCTCAATAATTGTTATTAATTCCAAAAGTGACTTCCGTGGAGTTTCAGGATTTTTGGAGCTGTGCATAATAGGTTTCCAATATTTGCTCCTTTTCTAGCCAGAATCCCAGCTGCCAGCATTCTCCCTCTTCATGATAAAACTTGTAAAATAAGAGAGAATAACCATAAGTATTGTGATATAATGTGTAATAACAACCCGTAATGCACTAAATATTGATATAAAATCATGATGCAAAATGGACGTATCAACTCCGCCAAGCTTAGACCTCGCTTGTCCTCAAGCGGAAGCCGAAATCGAAAAATATGTCCACATGTTTAGAGATAGAGGTGTCGATAAAAGTAAAATACGGACATGATGGCATCATGATTATTCTTATAACAGCAACATATAAGGATTTTATCATATGATTTCTTATGCTCAAGTAACAATCTATTCACAATGTCAAGTATGGATCATAAACTTTATTGAGAACTAGCAAACTATAATCTCAGTCATTGAGGCAATTGCAATTTATCATAACATCAGAAAGAGTCAAGAATAGAGCTTTTTAGCAAGTCAACATACTCAACTATCATATAGTCTTCTACAATTGCTAACACTCACACAATACTTATGGTTATGGAGTTTCAATCGGACACTGAGAAAGATAGGGGCTTATTGCGTTGCCTCCCAACGTATTCACCTTTGGGTGATGTCAACAATAATAGTTCATGCTAACTTACATCCAATTGGATATATATATCAGGATCTTTCCGACACGAGGTGCTTGCCAAAGGATAAAATAAAAAAGGGAAAGGTGAAGATCACCTTGACTCTTGCATAAAGTAAAAGACATAAAGTAAAAGATATGCCCTTCGCAGAGGGAAGCAGAGGTTGTCATGTGCTTTTAGGGTTGGATGCACAAAATCTTAATGCAAAAGAAGATCACTTTATATTGCCACTTGTGATATGAACCTTTATTATGTAGTCCGTCGCTTTTATTACTTCCATATCACACGATCGTATAAAGCTTATTTTCTCCGCACTAATAAGTCATAAATATTTAGAGAGCAATTTTTATTGCTCGCAACATGACAACTTACTTGAAGGATCTTACACAATCCATAGGTAGGTATGGTGGACTCTCATGGAAAAAACTGGGTTTAAGGATATTTGGAAGCACAAGTAGTATCTCTACTTGGTGCAAGGAATTTGGCTAGCATGAGGGGGAAAGGCAAGCTCAACATGTTTGAAAGATCGATGACAATATACTTTAACTGAGATGTGAGAAAACATAAACCATTACGTTGTCTTCCTTGTCCAACATCAACTCTTTAGCATGTCATACTTAGTGAGTGCTCACAATCATAAAAGATGTCCAAGATAGTATATTTATATGTGAAAAGCTCTCTTTCTTTATTACTTCCTATTAATTGCAGCGATGACCAAAACTATGTTTGTCAACTCTCAACAACTTTTATGCCTCGTACTCTTTATATGTGAAGTCATTACTATCCATAAGATCGATATGAACTTCTTTTACTTTTTTATTCTTTCTATTTTCTCAAGATCATAGCAAGATAGCAAAGCCCTTGACTCAACACTAATATTTATTATAGATAGCTCACAGACTCGATTACATAAAGAGATCACAAAGCAAAACTCAAAACTACTTCATACCAAAACTTCAATCTACTAGATCAAGATACTACTAAAAGGATCGAACTAAGAAAAGCGGTAAAGATATGAGTGTGATGGTGATACGATACCGGGGCACCTCCCCCAAGCTTGGCAGTTGCCAAGGGGAGTGCCCATACCCATGTAATTATGTCCTCGAAGGTTTTGAAGAAGGAGTTGTTGATGATGTAGGCTTGTCGTCCATCTTCCAAGGAATAGGCTCACCATCATAGAAGGATGATCGAGTCTTCGGGATCCTCAAATCTGCAGCCAAACTCATCCTCTTGAATCTATATTCATACTCACAGTTTTGGTTTTACAGGTCATAGATCTGGGCTTGAAGGTGCTCGATTTTCTCATGAAGCTTGAAAATGGTTTCCCCAATGTTCTTGGCGTCTAGCTTGTGGTTGTTGGTGAATTCCGCGATCATCATCTACTTGGCGTTGAGTCCACGCTCCACCATCCCTTGGCACTTGAAAACTTGTTGCTCCATAGCTTCGAGCTTTGTCTCCATGCTTCCGGTACGCCTTGGTCCCTCCACATTGCGGATGTGCAGCACCCCCTCACGCATCTCAATGGTTTGAGGGTGTTGCAGCACCTCCGCAAGATAGGGGTTGATAAACCTCTCAAAAACTTGTCCTTGGGAGCGCTTGGAGACGTCATGATGCTCTAGATCTGTCAGAAAAACAGCTCGAAACGAAAACAGAGGATTTTTGCATGATACGGTGGTCAAAACCTTCGGGAGATTATATAATGAATTTTTACGGATCAAAAGAAGTAACATGTAAGAAAATGGAGTCCGGGAGGTACACGAGGTGCCCACGAGACAGGGGCGCGCCCAGGAAGGGTGGGCGCGCCCTCCACCCTCATGGAGGCCTCGTGTACTTCTCGGATTACTTCTTGCTTTCCAAAATTCTTAAGTATTCCAAAACAGAGAAAAATTGCCATCAGAATTGTTTTGGAGTCAGTTTACATACCGTACCACATACCTATTCCTTTTCGGAGTCTGAAACGTTCTGGAAAGTGTCCCTTATGTATTCCTTCGGGGTTACGGTTTCAATAATATTAGTTTCAACATTGATAGGATTACCTGAGATATAATGTTTGATTCTTTTACCGTTAACCACCCTCAGACTTATGCCTTCGAAGTTGTTGATTTTATAGCACAAGAACGATAGACCTCCTCGATAACGTAAGGACCTTCCCACTTAGAGAGAAGTTTTCCTGCAAAAAATCACAAACGAGAGTTGAATAGCAACACATAATCACCTACATTAAACTCACGCTTTTGTATTCTTTTGTCATGCCATCTTTTAACTTTTTCTTTGAACAGTTTGGCATTCTCATAGGCTTGGGTTCTCCATTAATCAAGTGAGCTAATATCAAATAACCTCTTCTCACCGGCAAGTTTGAAGTTATAGTTGAGCTCTTTAATAGCCCAATATGCTTTATGTTCAAGTTCAAGAGGTAAGTGGCAAGCTTTTCCATAAACCATTTTATATGGAGACATACCCATAGGATTTTTATATGCAGTTCTATAGGCCATAATGCATCATCAAGTTTCTTGGACCAATTCCTTCTAGATCTATTAACAGCCTTTTGCAAAATTAATTTGAGCTCTCTATTGCTCAACTCTACTTGACCACTAGACTGCGGGTGTTAAAGAGATGCAATTCTATGATTAACATCATACTTAGCAAGCATTTACGAAAAGCACCATGAATGTGAACCACTATCAGTCATAAGATATCTAGGGACTCCAAACCTCGGAAAAATAACTTCCTTAAGCATCTTAATAGAGGTGTTATGATCAGCACTACTAGTTGTAATAGCTTCTACCCACTTAGTAACGTAATCAACAGCAACTAAAATATGTGTGTATCCATTAGAGGCAGGAAAAGGTCCCATATAATCAAAGCCCCAAACATCAAATGGTTCAATAACAAGATAATAATTCATAGGCATTTCTTGACGTCTACTAATATTACCAATTCTTTGACATTCATCACAAGACAAGACAAACTTACGAGCATCTTTGAAGAGAGTAGGCCAATAAAAACTGGATTGCAATACCTTATGTGCAGTTCTATCTCCAGTGTGGTGTCCTCCATATGGTTCAGAGTGACACTTGCGTAGGATCTGTTCCTGTTCATGCTCAGGTACACAACGTCTAATAACACCATCTACTCCTTCTTTGTAAAGGTGTGGGTCATCCCAGAAGTAATGTCTTAAATCATAAAAGAACTTTTTCTTTTGCTGGTATGTGAAACTAGGTGGTATAAATTTAGCAACAATGTAGTTAGCATAATCAGCATACCATGGAGCAGTATGAGTAGAATTAATGACCGTTAATTGTTCATCAAGAAAGCTATCATCAATAGGTAGTGGGTCATGAACATTCTCTAACCTAGACAAGTTGTCCGCAACAGGGTTCTCAGCTCCCTTTCTATCAATAATATGCAAATCAAATTCTTGGAGCAAGAGAACCCATCTAATAAGTCTAGGCTTAGCATCTTTCTTTTCCATAAGATATTTAATAGTAGCATGATCAGTGTGAATAGAAACTTTAGAATCAGCAATGTAAGGTCTGAACTTATCACATGCAAATACGACTGCTAAGAACTCGTATTCAGTAGTAGCATAATTTCCCTGGGCAGTGTCAAGAGTTTTACTAGCATACTGGATAACATTCAATTTCTTATCAACTCTTTGCCCTAGAACAGCACCTACAGCATAATCACTAGCATCACACATAATTTCAAAGGGTAAATTCCAATCAGGTGGCTGAACAATAGGTGCAGTGATCAAAGCTTTCTTAAGTATTTCAAATGCTTCTACACAACCATCATCAAGGACAAAAGGAATATCTTTTTGCAATAAATTAATCAGAGGACTAGAGATTTTAGACAAGTCCTTAATGAACCTCCTATAAAAACCGGCATGACCAAGGAAACTTCTTATACCTTTTATGTCCTTGGGACATGGCATCTTTTCAATAGCATCAACTTTAGCTTTATCAACTTCAATACCTCTCTCAGAAATCTTATGCCCCAAGACAATGCCTTCATTAACCATAAAATGGCACTTTTCCCAATTCAAGACGAGACTAGTGTCTTCACATCTCTGCAAAACTCGATCTAGGTTGCTCAAGCAATCATCAAAAGAGGATCCGTAAACGGAGAAGTCATCCATGAATACCTCACAAGTCTTTTCACAAAAGTCCGAGAATATAGCCATCATGTATCTTTGAAAGGTAGCAGGTGCATTACATAAACCAAAAGGCATGCGTCTATAAGCAAAAGTACCGAAAGGGCAAGTAAAAGTAGTTTTTGATTGATCCTCCGCTGACACAGGTATTTGAGTGAAACCAGAATAACCATCTAGAAAGCAGAAATGTGTATGTTTGGATAGTCTTTCTAGCATTTGATCAATAAAAGGTAAAAGGGTAATGATCTTTCTTAGTAGCTTTATTTAATTTACGGAAATCAATTACCATCCTATAACCTGTAATAATTCTTTGCGGGATCAATTCATCTTTATCATTAGGAACGACAGTAATACCTCCCTTGACTTACTCAATCACTATCAGCAACAAGATAAATTATACCTGCCTCAAGGAGCTTTAGTATCTCCCTTCTTACCACTTCTTTCATCTTAGGATTTAACCGTCGTTGATGATCTCTAAATGGTTTGGCATCTTTCTCCAATTTAATTTTGTGTTGGCGTAGAGTGGGACTAATGCCCTGAAGATCATCCAGAGTATATCCAATAGCAGCACGGTGCTTCTTCAGAGTTTTCAATAATCTTTCCTCTTCTTGCTCTGAAAGGTTAGCACTAATAATAACAGGATATATCTTCTTTTCATCAAGATAAGCATATTTAAGATTATCAGGTAATGGTTTGAGCTCAAACACGGGATCACCCTTGGGTGGAGGGGGGTCCCCTAGGATTTCAACATGCAAGTTGTGTTTCAGAATAGGACCCTGTTGAAGGAATACTTCATCTATTTCCCTTCTTTCATTCATAAACATATCATTTTCATGGTCTAGCAAATATTGTTCTAACGGATCAGTAGGAGGCACGGCAATAGAAGCAAGACCAATAATCTCATCCTTACTAGGTGATTCTTTATCACGGGGCTGTCTACAAAACTTAGCAAAATTAAACTCATGTTTCATATCCCCCAAGCCAATTGTAACAACATCCTTTTCACAATCAATCCTAGCATTAACAGTATTCAAGAAGGGTCTACCAAATATAATGGGACAAAAGTCATCTTGTGGGGAACCAAGAACAAGGAAATCAGCAGGATATTTAACTTTCCCACACAAGACTTCAACATCTCTAACAATCCCAACTGGTGAAATAGTATCTCTATTGGCAAGCTTAATAGTAACATCAATACCTTCCAACTCAGCGGGCGCGATATCATGCATAATTTCTTTATATAAGGAATAGGTATTGCACTAGCACTAGCACCCATATCACATAAGCCATGATAACAATGATCTCCTATTTTAACAGAAATAACAGGCATGCCTACAACAGGCCTATGTATCTTAGCATCTGGTCTAGCAATATTAGCAGTTTCACCACAGAAATAAATAACATGCTCATCTATATTATCATCCAAGAGATCTTTAACCATAGCAATACTAGGTTCAACTTTAATTTTCTCAGGAGGTGTGTATGTTCTAGTATTACTCTTACGAACCACAGTTGAAGCTTTAGCATGATCCTTTATCCTAACAGGAAAAGGTGGTTTCTCAACATAAGTAGTAGGAACAATAGGATCATTATAAGTGATAGTATTTTTTTCAACTGTAATAGGTGCAACTACCTTTACTTCAGTGGGAGGGTTATATTTAAACCACTTCTTCTTAGGGAGATCAATGTGAGTAGCAAAAGATTTAGCACAATCAAAAGATTTAACACAAAAAGCAGCTACTATCTCAGAGTCAAGTCCATATTTAGCGCTAAATCCACGAAAAGCATCAGTATCCATAAAAGATTTAACACAATCAAACTTAGGTGCTATACCTGACTCCTTACCATCGTCGGAACCCCAATCTTCAGAGTTACGTTTAATTATTTCCAGTAAAGCCCACTTGAATTCAGTAGTCTTCAGCATATAAGAACCAGCACAGGACGTATCTAGTATGGTGTGATCATTGAGAGAAAGCTGAACATAAATTTTTTGAATAATCATATCTCTTGAGAGCTCATGATTGGGGCATGAATATAACATTGACTTAAGCCTCCCCCAAGCTTGAGCGATGCTTTCTCCTTGGCAAGGCCAGAAATTATATATGTAATTACGATCATGATGAACAAGATGCATAGGATAGAACTTCTGGTGAAATTCCAACTTCAATCATTTATAGTTCCAAGATCCAGTATCATCACATAGCCTATACCATGTCAATGCATCTCCCTTCAAAGATAAAGGGAAAACCTTCCTCTTAACAACATCATCGGGTATACATGCAAGCTTAAATAATCCACAAACTTCATCCACAAAGATAAGGTGTAAATCGGGATGCAATGTTCCATCTCCTGCAAAGGGATTAGCTAGCAGTTTCTCTATCATCCCGAAGGAATCTCAAAGTAAACGTTTTCAGTAGGTTCAGTAGGTTGAGGAGCAACTCTTTGCTCAACTGGTTGGGGCGAAGATGCCCCAAACAAGCCCCTCAAAGGATTAGTTTCCATAGTAACAAGTGACAGAAAATTTCAGCACACTATATAAATGTTTCCTTACCAAGTTCCACTCACCAAAGGCGCTTCACTCCCCGGCAACGGCGCTAGAAGAGTCTTGATGACCCACAAGTATAGGGGATCTATCGTAGTCCTTTCGATAAGTAAGAGTGTCGAACCCAACGAGGAGCAGAAGGAAATGACAAGCGGTTTTCAGTAAGGTATTCTCTGCAAGCACTGAAATTGTAGGTAACAGATAGTTTTGTGATAAGATAATTTGTAACGGGTAACAAGCAATGAAAGTAAATAAAGTGCAGCAAGGTGGCCCAATCCTTTTTATAGCAAAGGACAAGCCTGGACAATTTCTTATAATGAGAAAAGCGCTCCCGAGGAGACATGGGAATTATCGTCAAGCTAGTTTTCATCACGCTCATATGATTTGTGTTCGGTACTTTGATAATTTGATATGTGGGTGGACCGGTGCTTGGGTACTTCCCTTTCACTAGTAGAAAACCACCCATTAGACCCGGTTCGTAAGGGCCTTTAGTCCCGGTTCATGAACCGGGACTAATGGGTCGTTACTAATGCCTCCACCCATTAGTCCCGGTTCAAACACGAACCGGGACCAATGTGCCTCCACGTGGCCCTGTGCGCCGAGCCCAGTTAGGGGGCCTTTGGTCCCGGTTGGTGGCTCCAACCGGGACCAAAAGTCAATATTTCTTTTTACAAAAGTGGCTGCTTTAGGGTTTTTGGGGGTTATTTTTAGGTTGTTTTATAGCTAGCTAATAGAGAGAAGTGTCCTCTCTTATATCTTCGTCCTTGGTTTGTCAACGCTGCTGCTATGTTCATTGCACCCGCAGATATAACATGCTCATGCATGCTTGCATCATACATCATCATATATATATAATAACAAGTCCTACTAATCATGCATGATCATACAACTTCTACTCGTTATTAATAATAAGTCATACGATCATCATCCTCATAGTCATCGAACCCCCAACCCTACATAATTGTTCTTAGCACATGATCATCAGTATCAGGTAGGACCTAAACACCCTTAAGGTAAAATAGCATAAAACAATATAGACCCTGACTCTCCATTATGAAGAATAGCGATCATCCTGTCTCCAATTCTTGCCCTTCGCTGCTTATTGCTTCCAAGAAGCTCCTTACGACTGTCCATACATTTTTTCCATTCTTTGATTGTTATGTCTCCACTTCTTTTAGAAACCCGGTATGGACAGTTGAGATTCGTAGGAAGACCTGGTAGTATGTTCAAAACATGAAGGCTACCATGCGTATACATCAGATGAGGCACACAATCATTCGGGATTATCTGTTGAAAAACATAGTAATAACTTCATAGTTAGCAATGATGTACTAGTTTTAGAAGTGTGCAAAAAGATGCACGGATGTTGTAATAGTAAAAAATAATCTTACCAGGGTATCTCCATGGTAGTTACCGTAGTTCAGCACATGCACTAGTGGCACGTATTGACCATAATGTTGAGGAGTTTGATTGTAGATATTGTAATTCTCAAGATCAGTACAAAATCCGACCAGATGATTTGTCTCCTGATAAGTTAATTCGGAGCCTTCGGTGTAGTACATTCTGTCTACCATCTTCCGCACATTCTTTGAAGAATGAAAATAAGCTGTCAATGGAGATAAGTTGTCAACTATATATTTTGAAATAAACAATATAAATTACTTAATAACTATGTTTAGCTCACATGAGGGAAGAATTGGAGGTGTATCCATAAGGACCCAAATCGAAGGTCTCTCTTGCTCGATTGTAGGATCACCAAGATCCATGGTGACAACCATACCCTCATCAAGACCATACATCTTGCAAAATGCATCCCAATTTTTGCAACCAAAATGGGTTACACTCTGAGCATTGTACAGCTTTACTTGAAAATCCACACCATGATGGGTACTTAGGATAATTTTTTTGGTTTCGAAACTTTCATGGTCTTCAAAACCCATCCTCTCCAAGACATAGCGTCTTGCAAAGCATGGGATAAGCTAGTCGAATTGGAAAAGATGAAAAATACACGTTAAAATAGTTGAAGTCGTGCTTAATTACGAAAAAACTATCATAAATCGTTATGCGATCGTATGAACATCGCAGTTCTCCTCGAGCTTAATGCTGAAGCGCCGATCTTCGTCCAGCTCAATGAACCTGTCGCAGATACCTCGGTCGTCATGGCACCAGTCGCACTCCCCCGGGCGGTTTTCGTCGTCCGATGAGTACGACATTTCCGGCCTACGTTCATAATTCAAATATTAAACTAGATCATTATTATTAATCATGGGTTGACTATCAATGATCGATGTATGTAGCTCCTCTTTCATTCCCGAATGCATTATTATACAAAATTGTCTAGCACACGGGAATGAAGGAGAACTTATCAAATATGAGCATTCAATAAGCAAAACCAAATCATAAAATAAGCAAAACCAAATCATAAAATAAAGTATAGTATTCAAATTAGCATGCATTCAATAATTATAAGCAAAAGTACATCATCTCTTGGTGTACGTACATCGTCTAATATTATCACTAATACAACTAGAACCGTAGCGCCCGACGGGTATCGACGCGGGCGGTGGACACCAAAGATAAGGAACCATCACAGGATCATAGCTCGGTGAGATCCTGAAGAACCTGCGGTATTGTCGAACCTCCCTCCAATGCAACCATGTAGCGACGGACGTGCTCGTCCTCCTCGCTGACACGGTGACGTACCACCTCCGTGGTGTCCGGATGCCTCACCACCATCACTGGCCCACGCGACCGCCACCAAATAAGGATCGGGTCAACAACGGGCTGCCTCCTCACCAACCTACGTCCCCTGGAAGGTAGCACCTCCCAATACCAACCGGGCGGAGCCCAGTCCCGAACATGGCCCTGATCAAGCAGGCCTCCACCACCGAGTCGACGACAACGAGGATGCGGGATAGGCATCGCCAACGTCGACGCGGGAACTACTTCTATATATAGTTAAATAAAAGTAGTTTTATTAATTAAATCAACTATCTAGTTCAACTATACTAAGCACTTACTATAAATAAATAAGTAGTACTTACTAAAAACAAACTACTTCTATATATAGTAAAATAAATTAGTTTATTAAATCAACTAGCTAGTTCAACTATATATAAACTACTTCTTATTTTTTTCCTTTTTCTAAATACTATGAACAAAAAAACATTAAAATTCTTTGAACAAAATTAATTACACAATCTAAATATCACCAAAAAATCTATTAACAATAATATCACCAAACATGCATATTCAATAATAATATCACCAAAAAGTCTATTAACAGAAAAAAAATCTAACATAATAGGAACAAAATAATTACTACACATATCTAATCTAACAAAAATCTAATTAATCTAACAAAAAATCTAACATAATATGAACAAATTAATTACTACACATGTAATCTAACAAAAAAATCTAATCTAACAAAAAATCTAATTAAATCAACTATCTAGTTCAACTATACTAAGCACTTACTATAAATAAATAAGTAGTACTTACTAAAAACAAACTACTTCTATATATAGTAAAATAAATTAGTTTATTAAATCAACTAGCTAGTTCAACTATATATAAACTACTTCTTATTTTTTCCTTTTTCTAAATACTATGAACAAAAAATCATTAAAATTCTATGAACAAAATTAATTACACAATCTAAATATCACCAGAAAAATCTATTAACAATAATCTCACCAAACATGCATATTCAATAATAATATCACCAAAAATCAATTAACAGAAAAAATATAACATAATATGAACAAATTAATTACTACACATATCTAATCTAACAAAAATCTAATTAATCTAAAAAATCTAACATAATATAAAAATCTAACATAATATGAACAAATTAATTACTACACATGTAATCTAACAAAAAAATCTAATCTAACAAAAAATCTATGAACTACATATCTAAATTACTACACATCTAACCTAACAAAAAATCTATGAACTACAAAAAGAATCTAAAAAATCTAACAAAAATAAAAAATGCTCACGTCGGCGTTGAGGCGGCGCTGGGGGGGGCGACGACGGCTCGGGCGGCAGGGCAGGGGCGACGAGGACGGCGGGCTCATGGCGGCGACGGGACGGCGGGCTCGAGGCAGGCAGGGCGGCGGCGGGGTGGCGACGACGCGTGGCGGCACGGGCGATGATGATGGGGCGGGACGGGCGGTGATGGGGCTGGCGGCGACATGCGCGGCAACGACGGCGGGCTCGGAGCGGCGACGGGACGGCGGGCTCAGGGCGGCGCGGGGCAGGGCCCGGCGGCAACGGCGACGAGGAGCAGAGGCGTTGGGGCGAGAAAGAGATGGGTTTTGGCAAAAACTGCTAAGTCCTGTATATATAGCAAGAGCATTGGTCCCGGTTGGTGGCTCCAACCGGGACTAATGCACCCTTTAGTCCCGGTTGGTGCCACCAACCGGGACCAAAGGCCTCTTTTCAGCAGCGCAAAGGGCAGGAAACGAAGACCTTTGGTCCCAGTTGGCGGCTCCAACCGGGACTAAAGATGATCATTCGTCCCGGTTGATCCAACCAACCGGGACCAAAGCGTGGCATTGGTACCGGCTGGTGCCATGAACCGGTACCAATGGAGCCGTGTAACTACTTTTTTATTTTCTGCAGCTATTTTTTTGTTGATTCTTCCTGCAGCTGTTTTTTAGTCCCACCTCGCCAAGCGAGAGGCACTCGCAGCTGTTTATAAGCCCCGAGTGCGAGAGACGATGACGAAGAGGCTCAATGCTCCTGCACGTTAGTTAGCTTCAAGCCTTGAGGAATACGGTAGACTGCACAGAGCTATGTGCAGTGCAGTTGACACTATTCCGAAAGGCTTGAAGCAAATTAACGAGAATTGCGCCTCTTTTTTATTTTTAATGACTTATTACAATTCAGAAAAAAAAATGTAGCAGAAAAGAAAAAACTATAAAAAAAACCACTCAGAAATAAATAGAAGAAAAAATAATTTTGATTAACTTTACTAAAAAAATAGCATAGATCAGATCTGTTCTGACCGTTGCAGCCGGCGATGGTGGTCATCTCTTCCGTCAGAGGTGGTTGGCCTGAGGCTGGGTGTTCGGATCTCGGGATCCGTCATCTGGCACCAGCTGCGAGTCGGGGAGACGTAGTTGCTGGTGAAAACCGAGCTGACGGCGGGCGATGGCGGCATTCCATGTCGTTACCTTGATGAAGGCATCGTCGTGTGACTACCGTTGACCCACTCGTATTGCTCCGGGGGAAACCCTAGGATCTTGTGTTCCAGACCGGACGATGGCGGCACTGCGGTGTTGTTTCTCTCTTGGGAGAATTGTTTTGTGGAGCATGGCTGGAAGTCAGAGGAAGGAGGTGGAGCGGCTTCGTCTTGCACGGAGCTTCGGTGGAGCTGTCAAGTCATGCCTGGCCGACAAGTGCTATGCTTGGTCATGCTTGAAGCAAATTAACGAGCATTGCGCCTCTTTTTTACTTTTAATGACTTATTACAACTCAGAAATAAAAAGAAAAAAATAAATGTAGCAGAAAAGAAAAAAAAACTATATAAAAAACCAATCAGAAATAAATAGAAGAAAAAATAAATTTGATTAACTTTACTAAAAAAATAGCATAGATGCTTATTTTTCATGGCTTATTACAACTCAGAAATAAAAAGAAAAAAATAAATATAGCAGAAAATAAAAAAACTACTCAGAAATGAGCATAGATGCGCTTATAGAGGAAATTCAACTTAAATTCATAATGAATTTCAAGAGAAATCCGTATGAATTTATGCTAAATTCCCTATATAAGGGCATCTATTTTCATTTTCAGAGGAGCTCAATAATGCAGAGAGGGAGGGGCTTATAAACCGGTCCGATTCCCTTGGTTGGCGAGGTGGGACTAAACTCGGCATGAACGGGACCAACCCTTTAGTCCGGTTGGTGGCATGAACCGGGACTAAAGGGCAGCCTTTGGTCGGTTCAAGCCACCAACCGACCAATGGTGTTGGGCCAGAGGCGAGGCCCATTGGTCCCGGTTCGTCCCACCAACCGGGACCAATAGGTCCAGATTAACCGGGACCAATGGCCCACGTGGCCCGGCCGCCCCGGGCCTAACGAACTGGTCCGATGCCCCCATTGGTCCCGGTTCTGGATTGAACCGGGACTAATGGGCTGGACCGGCCTGGACCATTGGCCCCTTTTCTACTAGTGTTTCTTGGACAAGCATCCCACTTATGATTAACCCCTATTGAAAGCATCCGCAACTACAAAAGAAGTATTAAGGTAAACCTAACCATAGCATGAAACTAGTGGATCCAAATCAGCCCCTTGCGAAGCAACGCATAAACTAGGGTTTAAGCTTCTGTCACTCTAGCAACCCATCATCTACTTATTACTTCCCAATGCCTTCCTCTAGGCCCAAATAATGGTGAAGTGTCATGTAGTCGACGTTCACATAACACCACTAGAGGAGAGACAACATACATCTCATCAAAATATCGAACGAATACCAAATATAGCAAGACTTCACCCATGTCCTCAGGAACAAACGTAACTACTCACAAAGCATATTCATGTTCATAATCAGAGGAGTATTAATATGCATTAAGGATCTGAACATATGATCTTCCACCAAGTAAACCAATTAGCATCAACTACAAGGAGTAATCAACACTACTAGCAACCCCACAGGTACCAATTTGTGGTTTTGATACAAGATTGGATACAAGAGATGAACTAGGGTTTTGAGAGGAGGTGGTGCTGGTGAAGATGTTGATAGAGATTGACCCCCTCCCGATGAGAGGATCGTTGGTGATGACGATGGTGATGATTTCCCCCTCCCGGAGGGAAGTTTCCCTGGCAGAACAGCTCCACTGGAGCCCTAGATTGGTTTCGCCAAGGTTCCGCCTCGTGGCAGCGGAGTTTCGTCCCGTGAGCTTGCCTCTGATTCTTTCCAGGGTAAAAGCCTTCATATAGCGGAAGATGGGCACCGGAGGGCCAACGGGGGGCCTAGGAGACAGGGGCGCCCGGGGGGGTGCCCCACCCTCCCAGCTGTGGTGTGGGCCCCCTCCGTATTTTCTTCGCTCAATAATTCTTATTAATTCCAAAAGTGACTTCCGTGGAGTTTCAGGATTTTTGGAGCTGTGCAGAATAGGTTTCCAATATTTGCTCCTTTTCCAGCCAGAATCCCAGCTGCCGGCATTCTCCCTCTTCATGATAAACCTTGTAAAATAAGAGAGAATAGCCACCTACCACTCTCCATTCAAGCCCTCGGGGAGACAAGAGACCTACATCAGAAAACTAGGCACATTGAACTTCTAAACCCCACGACCAATGATGATTGGACATGCGTTTGGGGGACCAATTACTATTCAGCTAACAGGTTCTACGCTTTTTACTTCAAAGATGTTCATGCACACAGAACATACAAATGGATCTGGAAATCTAAAGCAACAATGAAGATCAAAGTATTTGGCTGGCTGCTACTCTCTGATAGACTCAACACTCGAGACATGCTCAAAAGGAGACACTATAACATTGGCAATGATTTTGGGTGCCTCCTATGCACAAATTGCAACAACGAGACAGTGGAGCATCTCTTCTTACAATGCACTTTCAGCCTTCAATGCTGGGACAAGCTCCAGATTATGGGACATGCGGCGCATACACGTCTAGATTGGGTGGAACAAGCTAAAATCTCTTGGAATAAACCTCTGTTCATGGAAATCTTTATGCTTGCTGCCTGGAGTATCTGGAAGGAACACAATAATAAGCACTTCAGAGGAGTGTTCCCATCTCAAACCTCTGTTCATGGAAATCTTTATGTTTCAGGTGTCAAAAAAAATAAGTATTGTGATATAATGTGTAATAACAGCCCATAATGCACTAAATATTGATATAAAAGCATGATGCAAAATGGATGTATCACACTCCCCTCTCTCTTGTTGCTAGTCTCTCCATAGATTGATCTTGGTGATGCGTAGAAATTTTTTAATTTCTGCAACGGTCCTGTCGTGGAATTGTCATGGCAGATGTCCTAGTGTGAGGACTTAGTCACGAGGCCAGCGCATCTATGTGGTAGCTTGAGAGGGGTTGGTCGGGACGGGAGACGCGAAGCGGATCATCACACAAGACAAGGATTTAGACAGCTTCGGGCCCCGGGAACTATCATTCGGAATAGCCCTACATGCTGTTTGTGGCTAGTCTCATTATGCTCATGAGGGAGTCGCCGTAAACCGGCTCTCCTCTTGGTGTCTAGCCCTAGATATTGTTTCTTGTTGTCTGTCCCTCTTGGGGTACCCTGCACCTCCTTATATATGTTGAAGGGGCGGTTTACATGACTAGTCCTAGTTGGATTAGGATTACTCAATTACAAGCGGAGTCCTAGTGTAGCTCCCTTTGTAGGAAAATATTCCTTGTGCTTTCCTCATAAACCGGCCCACCATAACATGATCCGGCCTTCCATAAACCACCTTCTGGGCCACCGGGTCTTGTCGTTCCTCTGACACCCCTCGCCGGGTCACCCATGAGTCGCCAAGCTCGGGCGGATCACTTAGTGAATCGTCCAGTCCGAGTGGGTTACGCCGCGGGGTATATCCCCGACATTAGCCCCCAGTTTAATTTGGATTTATCCATATTAAACTGATCTGCAACATAAACACAAGAACAAATTTGGTGGCTTGTGCTCCGGGTTAAATATTCTTATAAACCAATGCTTGATCATCCTTAAATCCTTGTCATTTCTTCCTTCTAGAAAATCTGGGTTAGTAGACCAGCTTCATAATCAATTTGTTTGTAGAAAAAATATTGTAAATAAATAACCCATCTGACTCGGTCTTCAATGCTCTGATTTGACAAAAATATAGGTCTTCAAATATTCAACTGATATTCAGCCGGCTTGAAGATGTAGAACTTGTCGATCTATGATTTCCAAAATCGTCGGGTTATAAAACTGATAATTCCGGGTCATGATTGTTGCCAGCGCCGGTTCCTGATTGTTGCCAATGCCAGTTCATGATTATTGATGATGTCGGGTCAATAATTGTTGGTGACGCCGGGTCATAATTGTTGTAGACACCGGGTCAATCTGGTTAGCTCAAAAACTGAAAATTGGAAGATATTTCTGTCTTATATCCATATTACCTGTAGCCCCCAAGTTTTGAACAGAACAAAGTGATGATTTGAGACTTGTTTCCATATAATTACTGTCACTTTGAAGAAATCCATGTTGTTCATCTCAGTCACTAGATAAAACTGAATACTCCATATATGTAACCCCCAAATGCCGGGTTGTCATGCTTGCAGCAACCTGGGACTTGTAATTGCCTGATGCTCAAAAAACTTCAACCAGTGTAGCCCCCAAGGGTCGGGACTTTATGAGTAGGGACTTTATAAATATGATCATGCTTTATTAAAAATAACATCATATGATGTAACTCCACCATGGGCTTTGAACCCACGTCCACAAGGTTAAGAGCTTTGTGCTTTACCAACTAAGCAATGGACCTTTCAATATAATGGTTTTTAAGACTTGTGTACCTTGAATTGTTGACAGGAGCAATTGGTAGCCCCCAAGGGCCGGCTCATTATAATGTGATGAGTCGGGTCTTCAATGAGGTGAGAAAAAAATGACTTTGCATTAGCCCCCAAGTGTCATGGTGCATGCTTGCAACGACATGAGACTTGCATATTTGATATAATCTCAACTTAAATAATGTAGCCCCCAAGTGCCGGGTCGTAAGCCTGCAGCGACTCGGGACTACTTCCTCCATGGTAGAATAAATCATATCCATTGATAAAATAATAACCGTTGCGCTAAAAGCGACTTTGAAAACCTTAATCGTAATACTGGTTATTGATAACCATAATAAAAATCCAGTCGTGATGGCTATTTGAAGATTTGAATAATATAATCCAATGATTTATGAGCACATGATTCCAATAGCGCAATCCAAATATATACTGGCAACTTATAGTCCAAAGCCAGGCCGGGTTAACAGACACCGGATAATTTCTCATCATATACTGGCGACTTATTGTCTTAAAGCCAGGCCGGGTTAATAAATGCCGGTAATTTATAATTATGCTTTATTCAACCTGTTTCTGCATACAACAAGTTTAAACTGTCCTGGCGGTTTATCGCCGGACGGGTCATATATAACCCGGGTTTATAACCAAGGCTGCAAGGATAATAAAATATGAAATATATCATACCTATGATATTGAATCACATCGATGGTTTACCAACTTTTTGTAGTAAGGGTGATAACTCAAATCTTGAGTATGATAACTCCCCTCATATTTTGCCGGTTTGTAATAAAACCGTGCCGGGTTGTAATAAACACCGGATAATCATCCTGGCGACTTATAGTCAAAGCCAGGCCGGGTTAACAAACACCGGTTTATAATTGGTTGTGTACTAACAACTTATAGTTGAAAGCCAAGCCGGGTTAACAAAAACCGGTTTATGTTATATTGACGACTTATAGTCAGGCCGGGTCAATAGACACCGGTTTATCATAGAACCTTATCAAAGGAGAAGAGACTTTGACAAATAAAAGCAAATGAAAACTTGTAGTCGAGGCTTTTCAAGGGCTGCTAGGCCCAAATTCGAGGCTTTTCATGGGCTGCCAGGCTGCTGAGTTAAACCATTTTACAAAGCCTTTTAAGATGGGCCTCCAACTAACCAATCATCGTTTTAAATTTGACAAGTTCAGGGTCTGTATAAGAGTAACTTGTCAAACGTTCGGCCTGTCATGCCAGGATTACCTGGATAGGAGTGGCTTACTTGATGAAGGCAGGTTAACCCGGGGTTTTAGGTGAATACACCAGGCTTCCAAGTCGTGGCTTGATAGCCAATTACAAGGGTCCTTTCAAACTCTTTGTTGCTTTGCACAAAGAGCCCCCAAGTAACTTTGTGAGCTATGCTCAATGGGTGCCTATGTTTGAGCTGTGCTTAGCAAAAAAAACTCTCTTTGGCCCCTAAGTGATTTCCTGTTGGCCTTACGCCGATCAAGAGGTGTAGCTATGGTTTGAATACGACCAAGCCCCCAAGTGATTTCCCTAGTGGCCTTACGCCGATCAAGAGGTGTAGCTATGGTTCGAATACGACCAAGCCCCCAAGTGATTTTTCTGAGAACTCGAACTTTGCGAGAGATATTTCTTCTTGAACCGGATGTTAAACCGGATTTTGAGAGCTTCAAAGCTTTGTGGGAGACATCTTTCCCTTGAACCGGATTTTAAAACCGGAATCTTCATTTTTAGCCGGAAATTTTCTGACAGCCTTTAAAATCGAACTTGCGAGAAATTAATTCTTTTGGAACCGGATGTTAAACCGGATATTGAGAGCTTCAAAGCTTTATGGGACATCTTTCCCTTGAACTGGATTGTAAACCGGATATTTGAGAGTTTCAGTGATACTGACTTTCTTTGAGCCAGATTTTAAACCGGATATTTGAGAGCTTTAATGCTTTATGAAAGAGATATGTCTCTTGAACCGGATTTTGAACCGGAATTCTTTTTGATGGCCCGGAACTTCTTCGTTGAGCCGGGATTTTTTAACTGTCATACACTTTCTAAACAGATCCCCAACACAAATTTGATGACTTTACTAGGAAGCAAATTAATAAGATATGTAGCAGTCAAGAATGCTTCATCCCAGAACATTAGTGGTATGGATGCGTTTGCTAGTAGAGCTAACCCTACTTCAACAACATGGCGATGTTTCCTTTTGGCCGAGCCATTCTGTTGGTGTGCATGAGGACACGATACGTGATGTGATATGCCAAGTTGCTGAAAAAAGAGATTGAGTTTGTTGTATTCACCTCCCCAGTCGGTTCGCATGGCAATGATTTTAGTGTTTAGTTTTCGCTCAACAAGATTCTAAAAATTCTTGAAAACTTGAAACACTTCAGATCGTTTCTTAAGGAGATATATCCATGTAAATTTGCTATAGTCATCAATGAAGCTTACATAGTATGAGTGTCTACCAATAGAAGTAGGAGCTGGCCCCGAAACATCTAAAAATACAAGTTGCAAGGGTGCAGTGCAAATACTGAAGGAAATAGGATATGGCAACTAATGACTTTTAGCTTGTTGGCATGGATCACAAACAGACTCAATACTAGACTCATGAGAGTGGGGACATTTATTCTTGCTAAGGACAAATTTAACAATAACTGATAAAGGATGACCTAATCTACTATGCCACTTTGCTGAAGACAGCTTGACAGCAACAAAAGCTTGTTTATTTGATGATGGTGAAGAAGATATGAGTGGGTAGAGACCTCCCACGCACTTGCCCCTAAGAAGCACTCTCCTTGTGTCCAAGTCCTTTACCAAAAAGAAATAAGGATAGAATTCAATGAGAACACGATTATCGAGAGTAAACCTATGAACTGAAAGAAGATTCTCTGATGTTGTACGGACATATAGAACTCTTTTTAGATGTAAGTTTTTCATGGGAGTTTTGACAGTTGAACTACCAACATGAGTGATTTCCATACCAGAACCACTTGCAGTATGCACTTGGTCATGTCCACGATACTTTACTCTGACCATCAGCTTGTCTTGCTCCCCTGTGATATGATTTGTAGCACCGGTATCCGCATACCAGTTTGTGTCGATGCCGTAGGAGTCGGTGACGATGTTTGCCTCCTTCTCCTCGTACCCATCATCTGTTGGAAATATGCCCTAGAGGCAATAATAAAAGTATTATTATATTTCCTTGTTCATGATAATTGTCTTTTATTCATGCTATAACTGTATTATCCGGAAATCATAATACACCTGTGAATATATAGACCACAATATGTCCCTAGTGAGCCTCTAGTTGACTAGCTCGTTGTGATCAACAGATAGTCATGGTTTCCTGGCTATGGACATTGGATGTCGTTGATAACGGGATCACATCATTAGGAGAATGAAGTGATGGACAAGACCCAATCCTAAGCATAGCACAAAGATCGTGTAGTTCGTTTGCTAGTGCTTTTCCAATGTCAAGTATCTCTTCCTTAGACCATGAGATCGTGTAACTCCGGATACCGTAGGAGTGCTTTGGGTGTATCAAACGTCACAACGTAATCGGGTGACTATAAAGGTGCACTACAGGTATCTCGAAAGTGTCATTGGGTTGACATGGATCGAGGCTGGATTTGTCACTCCGTGTAAACGGAGAGGTATCTCTGGGCCCACTCGGTAGGACATCATCATAATGTGCACAATGTGACCAAGGGGTTGATCACGGATGATGTGTTGCGGAACGAGTAAAGAGACTTGCCGTAACGAGATTGAACAAGGTATCGGTATATCGACGATTGAATCTCGGGCAAGTATAATACCGCTAGACAAAGGGAATTGTATACGGATCGATCGAGTCCTTGACATCGTGGTTCATCCGATGAGATCATCGTGGAACATGTGGGAGCCAACATGGGTATCCAGATCCGCTGTTGGTTATTGATCGGAGAACGTCTCGGTCATGTCTACATGTCTCCCGAACCCGTAGGGTCTACACACTTAAGGTTCGATGACACTAGGGTTATAAAGGAAGTTTGTATGTGGTTACCGAATGTTGTTCGGAGTCCCGGATGAGATCCCGGACGTCACGAGGAGTTCCGGAATGGTCCGTAGGTAAAAATTTATATATGGGAAGTCCTATTTTGGCCACCGGAAAATGTTCGGATTTTTCGGTATTGTACCGGAAGGTTCTAGAAGGTTCGGAGTGGGGCCCACCTGCATGGGGGACCCACATGAACGTGGTAGTGGGGCAAGGCCCCACACCCTGGTCAAGGCGCACCAAGATCCCCCATAGAAGGAATAAGATCATATCCGAAGGATAAGATCAAGATCCCTAAAAAGGGGGGATAACAATCGGTGGGGAAGGAAATGATGGGATTTCTTTCCTCCCACCTTTGCCAACGCCCCAATGGACTTGGAGGGCAAGAAACCAGCCCCCTGCACCCCTATATATAGTGGGGAGGCGCATGGGAGCTACACGCTTCCCCTGGCGCAGCCCTCCCCCTCTCCCAAGTACTCCTCCTCTCCTACGGTGCTTGGCGAAGCCCTGCAGGATTGCCACGCTCCTCCACCACCACCATATCGTCGTGCTGCTGCTGGACAGAGTCTTCTCCAACCTCTCCCTCTCACCTTGCTGGATCAAGGCATGGGAGACGTCACCGGGCTGTACGTGTGTTGAACGCGGAGGTGTCGTCCGTTCGGCACTAGGATCTCCGGTGATTTGGATCACGACGAGTACGACTCCTTCAACCCCGTTCTCTTGAACGCTTCCGCTTAGCGATCTAAAAGGGTATGGAGATGCACTCTCCTTCCCCTCGTTGCTGGTCTCTCCATAGATAGATTTTGGTGACACGTAGGAAATTTTTGAATTTCTGCTACGTTCCCCAACAGTGGCATCATGAGCTAGGTCTATTGCATAGATTCTTTGCACGAGTAAAACACAAAGTAGTTGTGGGCGTTGATTTTGTTCAATATGCTTACCGTTACTAGTACAATCTTGTTTCGACGGTATTGTGGGATGAAGCGGCCCGGACCGACCTTACACGCACTTCACGTGAGACGAGTTCCACCGATTGACATGCACTTGGTGCATAAGGTGGCTAGCGGGTGCCCCTCCTCCCA
This sequence comes from Aegilops speltoides, assembly GCA_021437245.1. Classification (NCBI taxonomy): domain Eukaryota; kingdom Viridiplantae; phylum Streptophyta; class Magnoliopsida; order Poales; family Poaceae; genus Aegilops; species Aegilops speltoides. The sequence goes on from JAHHZJ010003495.1 coordinate 64,310, forward strand.
CTTTAGTCGAACGGATTCGATGAAAAGGGTCCTTATGAAGGGTAAATAGCAATTGACATATCACGTTGTGGTTTTTGCGTAGGTAAGAAACGTTCTTGCAAGAAACCCATAGCAGCCACGTAAAACATGCAAACAACAATTAGAGGACGCCTAACTTGTTTTTGCGGGGTATGCTATGTGATGTGATATGGCCAAGAAGAATGTGATGAATGATATGTGATGTATGAGATTGATCATGTTCTTGTAATAGGAATCACGACTTGCATGTCGATGAGTATGACAACGGCAGGAGCCATAGGAGTTGTCTTAATTTATTGTATGACCTGTTTGTCATTGAACAACGCCATGTAATTACTTTACTTTATTGCTAACCGTAGCCATAGTAGTAGAAGTAATAAGTTGGCAAGACAACTTCATGGAGACACGATGATGGAGATCATGATGATGGAGATCATGGTGTCATGCGGTGACGATGATGATCATGGAGCTCGAAGATGGAGATCAAAGGAGCAAAATGATATTGGCCATATCATGTCACTATTTGATTGCATGTGATGTTTATCATGTTTATGCATCTTGTTTACTTAGAACGACGGTAGTAAATAAGATGATCCCTACAAAAATTTCAAGAAGTGTTCTCCCCTAACTGTGCACCGTTGCTAAAGTTCGTCGCTTCTAAGCACCACGTGATGATCGGGTGTGATGGATTCTTACGTTCACATACAATGGGTGTAAGACAGATTTACACACGCGAAACACTTAGGGTTAACTTGACGAGCCTAGCATGTACAGACATGGCCTTGGAACACGGAGACCGAAAGGTCGAGCATGAGTCGTATAGTAGATACGATCAACATGAAGATGTTCACCGATGATGACTAGTCCGTCTCACGTGATGATCGGACACGGCCTAGTTGACTCGGATCATGTAATCACTTAGATGACCAGAGGGATGTCTATCTGAGTGGGAGTTCATAAGATGAACTTAATTATCCTGAACATAGTCAAAAGATCTTTGCAAATTATGTCGTAAGCTCGCGCTTCAGTTCCACTGTTTAGATATGTTCCTAGAGAAAATATAGTTGAAAGTTGACAGTAGCGATTATGCAGACAGTAGAAAGCTTATGTCCTTAATGCACCGCTCAGTGTGTTGAACCCCAAACATCATTTGTGGATGTTGCGAACATCGGACATACACGTTTTGATAACTACATGATAGTTCAGTTAAACGATTTAGAGTTGAGGCACCAAAGACGTTTTCGAAACGTCGCGAAACATATGAGATGTTTCGAGGGCTGAAATTGAGATTTCAGGCTCGTGCCCACGTCAAGAGGTATGAGACCTCCGACGATTTTCTTAGCCTGCAAACTAAGGGGGAAAAGCTCAATCGTTGAGCTTGTGCTCAGATTGTCTGAGTGCAACAATCACTTGAATCAAGTGGGAGTTGATCTTCTAGATGAGATAGTGATGTTTCTCCAAAGTCATTGCCACCAAGCTGCTAGAGCTTCGTGATGAACTATAACATATCAGGGATAGATATGATGATCCTTGAGGTATTCACGATGTTTGACACCGCGAAAGTAGAAATCAAGAAGGAGCATCAATTGTTGATGGTTGGTGAAACTACTAGTTTCAAGAAGGGCAAGGGCAAGAAGGGATACTTCATGAAACGGCAAATCAGCTGCTGCTCTAGTGAAGAAACCCAAGGTTGAACCCAAACCCGAGACTAAGTGCTTCTAGGGAACAACCACTGGAGCGGAATTACCCTAGATACTTGGTAGATGAGAAGGCTGGCAAGGTCGATAGAAGTATATTGGATATACATTATGTTAATGTGTACTTTACTAGTACTCCTAGTAGCACCAGGGTATTAGATACCGGTTCGGTTGCTAAGTGTTAGTAACTCGAAATAAAAGCTATAGAATATACGGAGACTAGCTAAAGGTGAGCTGACAATATGTGTTGGAAGTGTTTCCAAGGTTGATGTGATCAAGCATCGCACGCTCCCTCTACCATCGAGATTTGGTGTTTGCATTGAGCATAGACATGATTGGATTATGTCTATCGCAATACGGTTATTCATTTAAGGAGAATAATGGTTACTCTATTTATTTGAATAATACCTTCAATGGTCTTGCACCTAAAGGAATGGTTTATTGAATCTCGATTGTAGTGATACACATTTTCATGCCAAAAAGATATAAGATAGTAATGATAGTACCACTTACTTGTGGCAATTGCCATGTAAGTCATATTGGTGTAAAACGCATGAAGAAGCTCCATGTTGATGGATCTTTGGACTCACTCGTTTTGAAAAGTTTGAGACATGCGAACCATGTCTATTGGTGTATACGCATGAAGAAACTCCATGCAGATGGATCGTTTGGACTCACTTGATTTTGAATCACTTGAGATATGCAAATCATACCACATGGGCAAGATGACTAAAAAGCCTCGTTTTTCAAAGAAATGGAACAAGATAGCAACGTGTTGGAAGTAACACATTTTGATGTGTGCAGTCCAATGAGTCTTTGAGGCATCAGATGAATATCGTAATGTTCTTACTTCACAGATGATTCGAGTAGATGTAGAGTATATTTACTTGATGAAACAAAAGTCTGAATTATTGAATGGTTCAAGTAATTTCAGAGTGAAGTTGAAGATCATCGTGACAAGAGGATGAAATGTCTATGATATGATCATAGAGATGAGTACTGAGTTACGAGCTTGGCACATAATTAAGACATTGTGTAAATTGTTTCACAATTAATACCGCCTGGAACACCATAGTTTGATGGTGTGTCCGAACATCATAGTTGCACCCTATTGGATATGGTGCGTACCATGAAGTCTCTTATCGAATTACCACTATCGTTTATGGGTTAGGCATTAGAGACAACCACATTCACTTTAAATAGGGCACCACATAATTCCGTTGAGATGACACCGTATGAACTATGGTTTAGAGAAACATAAGCTGTCATTTCTTAAAGGTTTGGGGCTGCGACGCTTATGTGAAAAAGTTTCATGTTGATAAGCTCGAACCCAAAGCGGATAAAATGCATCTTCATAGGACACCCAAAACAGTTGGGTATACCTCCTAATTCAGATCCGAAGGCAATAGGGATTGTTTCTTGAATCGGGTCCATTCTCGAGGAAAAGTTTGTCTCGAAAAGTTGAGTGGGAGGATGGTGGAGACTTGATATGGTTATTGAACCATCACTACAACTAGTGTGTAGCAGGGCACAGGAAGTTGTTCCTGTGGCACCTACACTAATTGAAGTAGAATCTTATGATAGTGATCATGAAACTTCGGATCAAGTCACTACCGTACCTCGTAGGGTGACAAGGATGCGTACTGCTTCAGAGTGGTACAGTATTCTTGTCTTGAAGGTCATGTTGCTAGACAACAATGAACCTACGAGCTATGGAGAAGCAATGGTGGGCCCAAATTCCGACAAATGGTTAGAAGCCATGAAATCCGAGATAGGATCCATGTATCAGAACAAAGCATGGACTTTGGTGGACTTGCCCAATGATCGGCAAGCCATTGAGATAAATGGATCTTTAAGAAGAAGGCGGACGTGGACGGTGATGTCACCGTCTATGAAGCTCGACTTGTGGCGAAGAGTTTTTCACAAGTTCAAGGAGTTGACTACAATGAGATTTTCTCATCCGTAGCGATGCTCAAGTCCGTCGGAATCATGTTAGCATCAGCTGCATTTATGAAATCTGGCAGATGGATGTCAAAACGAGTTTCCTTACCAGGTTTCGTAAGGAAAGGTTGTATGTGATACAATCAAAAAGTTTTGTCGATCCTAAGGATGCTAAAAGGTATGCTACCTCCAGCGATCCTTCTAAGGACTGGAGTAAGCATCTCGGAGTTGGAATATGCACTTTGATAAAATGATCAAAGGTTTTTGGTTTATACAAAGTTTATAAGAAACTTGTATTTCCAAAGAAGTGAGTGGGAGCACTATAGAATTTCTGATGAGTATATGTTATTGACATATTGTTGATCAAAAATGATGTAGTTCTGGAAAGCATATAGGGTTATTTGAAAAGTGTTTTTCAATGGAAAACCTGGATTAGGCTACTTGAATAATAAGCATCAAGATCTATAAGATAGATCAAAATGCTTAATAGTACTTTCAAATGAGCACGTACCTTGACATGATCTTGAAGGTGTTCAAGATGGATCAGTCAAAGAAGGAGTTCTTGCCTGAGATGTAAGGTATGAAGTTAAGACTTAAAAAGCTCGACCACGGCAGAATAGAGAAAGGACGAAGGTCGTCCCCTTTACTTCAGACGTAGGCTCTATAGTATGCTATGCTGTGTACCGCACCAAAAGTGTGCCTTGCCATGAGTCAGTCAAAGGGTACAAGAATGATCCAGGAATGGATCATTGGACAACGGTCAAAATTGTCCTTGGAGTAAATAAGGACATGTTTCTCGATTATGGAGGTGATAAAGAGTTCGGCGTAAAGGGTTACATCGATGCAAGCATTAACACCTATCCGAGTGACTCTGAGTAGCAAACCGGATATGTATAGTGGAGCAACCATTTGGAATAGCTCCAAGTGGAGCGTGGAAGCAGCATTTAGAATGACCTAGAGATTTGCGAAGTACATACGGATCTGAAAGTTGCGAGACCGTTGACTAAAACCTCTCTCACAAGCAAAACATGATCAAACCCCAGAACTCATTGAGTCTTAATCACATGATGATGTGAACTAGTTTAATGACACTAGTAAACTCTTTGGATGTTGGTCACATGGTGATGTGACCCGTGAATGTTAATCACATGGCGATGTGAACTAGATTATTGACTCTAGTGCAAGTGGGAGACTGTTGGAAATATGCCCTAGAGGCAATAATAAAAGTATTATTATATTTCCTTATTCATGATAATTGTCTTTTATTCATGCTATAACTGTATTATCCCGAAATCATAATACACGTGTGAATACATAGACCACAATATGTCCCTAGTGAGCCTCTAGTTGACTAGCTCGTTGTGATCAACAGATAGTCATGGTTTCCTGGCTATGGACATTGGATGTCGTTGATAACGGGATCACATCATTAGGAGAATGATGTGATGGACAAGACCCAATCCTAAGCATAGCACAAAGATCGTGTAGTTCGTTTGCTAGTGCTTTTCCAATGTCAAGTATCTCTTCCTTAGACCATGAGATCGTGTAACTCCCGGATACCGTAGGAGTGCTTTGGGTGTATCAAACGTCAGCGTGAATGGTGACTATAAAGGTGCACTACGGTATCTCGAGAAAGTGTCATTGGGTTGACACGGATCGAGACTGGGATTTGTCACTCCGTGTAAACGGAGAGGTATCTCTAGGCCCACTCGGTAGGACATCATCATAATGTGCACAATGTGACCAAGGGGTTGATCACGGGATGATGTGTTGCGAAACGAGTAAAGAGACTTGCGTAACGAGATTGAACAAGGTATCGGTATACCGACGATCGAATCTCGGGCAAGTATAATACCGCTAGACAAAGGGAATTGTATACGGATCGATCGAGTCCTTGACATCGTGATTCATCCGATGAGATCATCGTGGAACATGTGGGAGCCAACATGGGTATCCAGATCCGCTGTTGGTTATTGATCGGAGAACGCCTCGGTCATGTCTACATGTCTCCCGAACCCGTAGGGTCTACACACTTAAGGTTCGATGGCGCTAGGGTTATAAAGGAAGTTTGTATGTGGTTACGAATGTTGTTGAGTCCGGATGAGATCCCGGACGTCACGAGGAGTTCGGAATGGTCCGGAGGCAAAGATTTATATATGGAAGTCCTATTTTGGCCACCGAAAATGTTCGGGATTTTTCGGTATTGTACTGGGAAGGTTCTAGAAGGTTCGGAGTGGGGCCCACCTGCATGGGGGACCCACATGAACTGGGTAGTGGGGCAAGGCCCCACACCCCTGGTCAAGCGTACCAAGATCCCCCTTAGAAGGAATAAGATCATATCCGAAGGATAAGATCAAGATCCCTAAAGGGGGATAACAATCGATGGGGAACGAAATGATGGGATTTCTTTCCTCCCACCTTTGCCAACGCCCCAATGGACTTGGAGGGCAAGAAACCAGCCCCCTCCACCCCTATATATAGTGGGGAAGCGCATGGGAGCTACACGCTTCCCCTGGCGCAGCCCTCCCCCTCTCCCAAGTACTCCTCCTCTCCTGCGGTGCTTGGCGAAGCCCTGCAGGATTGCCACGCTCCTCCACCACCACCACGCCGTCGTGCTGCTGCTGGACGGAGTCTTCTCCAACCTCTCCCTCTCACCTTGCTGGATCAAGGCATGGGAGACGTCACCGGGCTGTACGTGTGTTGAACGCGGAGGTGCCGTTCGTTCGGCACTAGGATCTCCGGTGATTTGGATCACGACGAGTACAACTCCTTCAACCCCGTTCTCTTGAATGCTTCCGCTCAGCGATCTAAAAGGGTATGTAGATGCACTCTCCTTCCCCTCGTTGCTGGTCTCTCCATAGATAGATTTTGGTGACACGTAGGAAAATTTTGAATTTCTGCTACGTTCCCCAACATCATCCTCATAGTGATCCCAACACTCACGGGCGCCCCCACGGTGATGCTTGAGGCAGATTTAGCACTCGGGATAGTCCCGGTGCACTGGTCGTTGCTGCTGTTGCTGTTGGGGACGACCACCTCGCCTGCTATTGTTGCTTGGAGAAGAAGAGGGCGAACGCCTCCCACGGCTGCGGCCTGTTGCCACATGCGCGCCCACGGCCATGGAACTGGTCGCGCCCCCTGTACGCCAAGTTCGCGGAGGTGTTGAAGCCAGCATCGGAGCCATCACCTAGCGTCTCCATCTGCTGGTCAAAAGCGGCGATCTGAGCGAAGAGTTCGTCGATAATGATGGAGGATTTGACGGTGCCAATGGCCCCCACGACCGGATCATAGTCCTAATCTAGATCGACAAGGACATAGTCCACCATGTCTGGATCAGAGACAGGACGGCCTGCTGCAGCAAGTTCATCCCCCAGATTCTTCATCCGGGCGATGTATGAAGTACTCGACATGGAGCCCTTCCTGGTGGTGGTGATGGCGATTCTCAAATTCGTGATTCGAGATTGGGACTGCGAAGCAAACAGGGTGGTAATAGCAGTCCAAAGATCAAAAGTGTTTTCTTTACTCACAACTTGGGCGAGGATCTCTTTTGACAGAGAATTCAGGAGATGGTTGAGGACTTGCTGGTCCTTGGACAAACCATGGCGCATACAGAGGATTAGGCACCATGATCGTTGTTTTGTCCGTTTGCTGCTGCTCCACCATCTTCAGGGGCGTTCCATCGGATCCATCCAGGAGGCCAGTGACCTGCGCTCCTCGTAGGTAGGGCATCACCTGTGCCTTCCATAGGAGGAAGTTCCCCTTGGTAACCTTCTCGACGGGAGGGGCTCCGAGGTTGAGGGAGATAGGGGCCGAGGAGGAAGACATAGCAATCTGTTTTGGTGATCGACGGGATGGTTTTTCTGGCGATTGATAGGTTTTCTGGCGATCGGTGGAGCTTCTGGCTAGATAGATGGGAAGAGGATGGCTCTGTATACCATGTCAGATGGAAGCGTTCCTACTCCCGCATAAGGGAGATGCATGGTATATATTGATCGAGGGCAGAAAGCCTCCGCCATGTCTTACAAGAATTACCGATCGCTAGGATACTGTTGGGGATATTACCACTGGGCGTGAACCGGCCTACCTGGGCCGGGTTAGCTTCATTAGTAGTTTAAAGGTGATTAAGCAGATGAAGGCCCAAGGCCTGTAGTCGGTTTAGAACCTGTAGCCGTAAACCGGCTTGATATGTAAACTTGCATTGTAAGTTAGGAATAGAGAGAGACCAACCGGGATACGAGTATGAACCGGTGTGGGACTCTGTGGAACGATGGGCGTCACCCGTGTATATAAGGGGACGACTCGGCGGCGGTTCAAAGACAGACAACTACAACTCGAGGCCTGGCCGAAGCTTGTTTGCTCCCTAGTCATCGAGACCACATCAATCACAACTAGACGTAGGCTTTTACCTTCATCGAAGGGGCCGAACTAGTATAAACCCTTGCGTCTTTGTGTCCGCTTTAACCCCTTCAAGTTAACCCGTAGCGATGGCTCCATGACTAAGTCCTTTCACAAGGACATCTGCCCGTGACGAATCCACGACAGTTTGCGCCCACCGTGGGGCTATCGCACGACGGTTTGATGATCTTGGAGGGCAAGCTCAAAGGACTCGAAGGCTATGCTGTGGGCCGGATGACCAAGAGTCGTCGCGGCAAGCTCTACATCGACGATGCAGGATGGGGTCCCGAAGCCAGCTCGATCGAGTACGAATACCCGGTCCCCTTTGGTGGCATACACATTTTCATCGGCAGGATTGGTGAGCCTGGGCCTGAGCCGGACATCTGCACCGACCTTGTCGAGACGGTTCAGTGTGCGAGATCTACCCAGGTTAAACCGGCCGTGAAGCGTGCCTTCGTCGGAGTCATCCACGGAGGAGAGCATGAGGACGAGTCAGAATACGATAGCGAGACCGTCGTCTATTCCGATGACGAGTCCTCGACCGGGGAGACCGAATCATTGTACCAGTTGCAAGACGACCAGATTACGGGCTGTTCCGATGGCGGCGATACAGATTCGGACCCCCAGATCAGATCAACCGGTTGAATATTCATGGCCGGCACGCAGGCGGCGAATCACTCTTCGACCGCAGCAGCAATGCTCTCCGGATCAGCAGCGGCAGCGGCAGCAGGGGCAGGAGGCCTTGTGCGCCCACTGGTTCAAGTTCTGTCTGGCCTGTTTGACGCACTAGCGGTACTTATGGCAGAGGCCAATCCGGCGAATCAGGAGGCCCATGATGCGGAGGTTGCAAAGGTGAGAGAGCAGATCGTACAGGCCAAAGCCGACCTGGCAGCAGAGAAGGACAGGATGGCCGCAGAGCGGGCCGCTGGACGCCCAGGCCTATAAGCTCATGCTCGACCCGAACGCATCACAGGAGGTCTTGAAGCGGAAGCACAGATCACGCCTGCCGTTAGGGTTCGACCCTCGAAATCTCTTTCACACTCCGGGAGATGGAACCAGTAATCCACTGGGCCACCTTGAGGTAAACCGGGTCGAGGCACCAGGGCCAGGAGCGACGGTCCAACCTCGCCTTATGGAACCTCCTCGGCAGAACATTGTGATTCCTCCGTCGGTCCAGACACCTCCGGGTCATTGTTCTAATCCTATGGACAATCTCGTTGCAGCTGCTACGTGATTAGAAGCTATCCCGGTCGAAGGAGACTCTCCACAAGCAATAGAGACGCGCCGGGTTAAGGAACTCTTCCGGACCGCTTTGATTCAGCAGGAGGCATACTCATACAGCCGCGATCGGATTCATTCCACACCTCGTCCAAGCCGGAGCTATAGTAGGCGCATAGATGAACCGGCCGTGTCAAGAAATGCGCAGAACCGTGAAGCGGCCCGTGGTAATAGCCCAGCAGGTGGTGTTCGCGATGCTCAGGATGTAGTGGACCGGGCCCGGGCACGAAGGGAGGCCGAGTTAGCAGCACAGAACGAGGCGGATCAGCTTACACCGGTGCGTCCTACCATCTCTGCCGGGCCAGAGGTCGCATCTAGCTTGGGAGTGCCCTGTTTAGTCCCCGCTTTACGCAATGTACGCCTGCCCAAAGACTTCAAGGGTCCGCGCAAGGTGCCGATTTACACCGCTGATTTATCTCCAGAAGCGTGTGTAGAGAGTTATGAGATGGCCATGGAGATGCTGGATGTGGATGAGACCGCGTGTGCAAAGTACTTCACCATGATGCTTGAAGGCACGGCCCGTACTTGGTTGAAGAGCCTGCCGCCTAATTCTATCAGTTCATGGGCCCTGTTGCGGACCCGGTTTATCCAGAATTTCAAAGATATGTGCAAGCAGCCTAAGTCCATAGTAGACTTGGCGGCTTGTGTTCAGGAGGACGGAGAGTCAACAACCCATTGGGTACGCCGCGTTTCGGAAGTCTTGCATTCGTCTGACAGGATTAATGCTGACTCTGCGATCTTAACCCTGGAGGGCAACTGCCGGTTTAAGCCTCTGAAATTGAAGTTGGGGCGTATGAAGCGGTTATGCAATGACCTGGGAACCCTCATGGCCGCTTTAGTGAAGTATGCTGATTCTGATAGTACCAAGGATCCCGAGACTGACGATGACGAAGCAGGGAAGGGAAAGAAGAATAGCAACTCCAAGGGGCATCAATACAAACCGGCGGGCCATGGAAACGGAGGCAAGTGTAAAGCGGATGGCAGCATGGACTTTGTGGCTAACACTAATGCGCAGGACAAGGGTCAACGGCGTAGAGGTAAAGCGGCAAATCGTAGTGGGGCTCCAAATCCTAACCCGGATCGCTTAAACTATTTGTTGAATCAGCCTTGTCCAAAGCACGGGACGAAGGAGGCACCGGCTAACCACCTTTGGAAGGATTGTTACATTATGCAGGAATTTAAGAACTCTAATGCCTTCGGTATGACCGTGGGTCGGTGGTGGCTCAGATCCGTTTCCATTGGCGGGTCACGATGGAGCTTCGGTTCGTGTTTCAATCGGGGCTGTCATAATAACGAGAATAATCGAATGGCTAAGGGGTTACAACCAACAGCAAGCAGCAGCAGAAGATCGGGTTATCGAGCCAGCCAAAACAGTTGAACAATGGGCGATTCACGCCACAACTAGCTTGGATAAGCGACCGAAACTCCACAAGCAAGCGGTCAACTGTTGAACCGCCGTACCACGCTACTTATGCTGGTCGGAGCAGCCTATCGTGTGGGCAGGGAGGATCACCCACCCCGGTTGACAATCCGGCCGATTGGCATTAGTGGTAGACCCTCGGTGGGAGGTTATAAATTCACCAAGGTGCTCATGGATGGAGGGAGCAGATTAACATCCCGTACTATGAGACATTCCGCTGCATGGGGCTAACAGACAAAGATCTCGCACCGCCTAATACGGTGTTCCATGGTGTGGTGCACGCAAATCAGCATATCCTGTTGGTAAGATAGCCCCGAGGTAGCTTTTGGGGACGAGCATGATTCCCGATTCGAGACACTAACCTTTGAGGTGGTGAAAATCCGAGCCGTGATCACGCCTTGTTTGGGCGGCCGGCTTATGCCAAATTCATGGCACGGCCTTGTTATATCTATTTGCAGCTCAAGATGCCGGGCCACAAGGGGACAATAACGGTTCATGGGAGCCGCAAGATTGCTTTGGAATGTGAGGAAGAAAATGCGGCCTATGCAGAGTCGGTTTGTGCCACGGAGGAGTTGAAATATTATAGGACAATGTTGATCCGGCGGACATGACCCCTTTGAAGAAGCCAACTACGGAGCATGATTCAGATCTGAAGTTCAAATCGGCGGCTGAGACCAAGCTTGTTGACTTCATGCTCGGTGATTCGCCCAAGCAGTTCCTTGTCGCTGCCAACTTGGACCCTAAATAGGAAAAGCGCCATCGAAGTTCATCCGTGAGAATGGGGACATTTTGCATGGAAGCCTTCCGACATGACAGTGTACCGAGAGAACTCGTGAGCACACTCTTAATGTTGATCCCAAGTATAAACCGTAAAGCGGTTTCGCCGGTTTAACGAAGAAAGGCGCAGC